>BJBW01003769.1:0-29606 GCA_004320125.1 Scolopax mira
GAGTTGGACTAGATGATCTCTATGGTCCCTTCCAACTCAGTGATAAAACACTTTGGTACTCAAAACAACACACCAATGTTTCCCAAAATGTTGTTCATCAAACTGTAAAACAGCAGCAAATGTGACTGATGCCCTTTCATCAAAATAACCTTGCTACATGGTACTTCCTATTGCCTGCCCCATAACATAAGAAACCTTCCCTCACTTGATCAAATGCAAAAGATGATTCCTTGAACAAGCAGCAGACCCCACCCTAAACCTGGTGGTCGCATGCTACTTCCTGCAAAAAATGTCAAGAAAAATTGCTGTGAATCCTTGACGTGTATATTCTTGTCTCACTTTTTGAATAATATCTTTCAGGTCTGTTGAATTTAGTTTGCCAAGTGGCCTCCCATGTGGTGGTAGTGCCTGTCCTGGTGCGATGAATGTCTCTTGACAAGCTCCCCAAGTTACATAGAAGGTATCTATGAAAACAAAAGGATATATTTGAAAGTTTAGGTGGTCAGCTCATGTGCTATCTGACCTGACCAAACTGTTTAGATTAGGCAGTTCCAGAACAAATATTTCAAGTTTGTTTAGTATGCCTCAAATGGTTTACCTGCCATATTGTCCAGAACATCTGAGCCCCAATCACCTTGAAATACTTTCATCAAAATATTATCAAATACATTAAGTTCTTTCATGCCAACAATTTTGTCACGGAACAAACGATGTGCTTCATAAGCAACAATTTCCAATACATAGTCTGCGGTTTGTATCGATGATCCTGCAAAATTTGAGGAGAGATTTAACTTTATATATTTATAATAAATTTTACATTTCTCCAAATTTCCATTTCAAAATATGAGATTGAAAATGAGTAAGTGAAATTACATACCAGCAGGAGAGCATCAGTAATGAAGAAATAAAAGAAAAAGTAAACATTATTAAGTGTTTTTTGACAATACCTTTATAGATCATTACAATATAAAATGAAAAACATTCTATTAAAACAAGTTCTCCAGTTTAGTGCTAGCACTCTAATGAAAATGAAGAAGGTGTTGCTCACAAAGTAAAAATCAAAAGACAAAATTCCAAGCAATGAAAACAAGAAAATCCAGGAGACTGTTTTAAAGGGAAGAGAAAGACTGGTAACAAATACTAAAACAACAATAAATACCCAAACCAGTTGTTATTCTAAAATGCCACTAAAGAATAAAAAGCTTCAATATTCTTCACAAAACTAAGATGGAAGGTGAGATGAGTAAACTACATGCCATCACTGAAAAAATATATGCAAATGTCACCTTCAGATAAAGCAATGGAGTCCTTAAATAGGCTGAGATTACACATTTATTGTTTATCAGTGTAACTTTTCTGACTTACAGAAAAGCTACATTTATACCATCTGATGAACCCAGAAAATAAATAGCAAGTGAGCACAACATTCTTATGATTTCTATACTCTTTAAGCAGCCCTCTATGAACATTTTTAATAATGTAAAAGCTAAAACACAATAAGGAGTAATCGCTCATGATCTAGTGATAACAGTAATTTCAGAGACAAAAACAAAATTTAAAAGAATCCTATGCTCTCTATCTGGAAAAGCACACAAAATTGAATACCTTCACAAATTTCACCATTTCCAAAGCTAAGGAAAGAAGAACTTTCAGACTAGACTGTGATTTTCGAGCACTTCCAAATTGTTAAAATATTTAGGGTCTGATATAGAAATTTTTAAACTTTTACACAGACTAATTAGTTTTCTACATGTTTTCTGTATGGTTAAGGGTATTACATTCTTCTGTTCTTATATAGGTCATAGATGACATGTATTAGTTGTAGTTCCACACTCACTTTACCAGGTTTAAACAAGCAAGTATTAAAAGACAAGCACGACAAGCAACTCTCTGGGAATCCAAAAGAAAAGACATATCCTCAAAACAACCACAACCCAAAACCCCCAAAAACACAACAAAAAAATTACGGTTAGTAGGGAATAAACTTCAAATTCCCATACTAGAGAATGCAATACCAGCCTACTATTACCCTTAATCTATAAATAGCTCCCACACATATTTTAAAACACTATTGCAGTTTTTTAAACTTGTTTACTATATGTTATGGAATGAAATGTTAGCTCCTTTTTCCCTCGACTGAGTTACAGACAGTTTGCAGTTTAGAAAGAGTACCGTAGCTGAACAAGTTGCATGTGGAGTCAACAGTAAGACTGACATCAGTAATATTTTAGGCCGTTTTAGAACTGCTTTACCAATGAAAATGAAGTGACTTACCACCTGCTAAATCATATCTGAATAAACCAAGAACCCACTGAGTCAGAATACACGGTGTAAAAAGGTAATGACTGTGATCATCAACAGTGAATTTTGCTTGCACCTAAAAATGAAAGTTAAGGGGAAGGGAAAAAAAATGGTGGTTTAAAATGCAGCTTCAAATTCTGCTAAAATACCAGATAAATTAGTTTTCCATTTGGTCTATATATTTAGACTGTTCATGAGGAAGAGTAGCGGCAGGACAAGGGGCAATGGGTTTAAATTGGAAGAGGGGAGATTTATATTAGACACCAGAAAGAAATTCTTTACAGTGAGGTTGGTGAGACACTGGAACAGGTTGCTCACAGAAGTTGTGGATGCCCCAGCCCTGAAGTGTTCAAGACCAGGCTGGATGGGGTTTTGAGCAACCTGGTCCAACCCAAACCTTCCTATGGTTCTATGATCTCTCTTCTCTATTCATAACAGCATCCATAATATCTGAGAACATAATTATCTTTGAAATACACAGTCTCCTCCTCCATTAAATAGGAAATCAGTACTATATCCATTTTATAAATCAGGAACTGAAAGCACAGAAAGCTTGCCAAAATCATACAATAAATCTGTGAGAAAGCAAGCATGCTTATGCTTACTCAGCTTGCCTCTAATAGCAAGGATTCTCTGCAAATAAGTAACTCTAAAATTGATGCCAAAATTAGGAAAAAGATATAAACTTGGATTTTAATATTGATAAACTTTTTTATTCTCGTTACTATCAAAAGCTAATTATTTTTAAAAACAAAAAACATCAAACCTGAATTTTCCTTCTTCTTGAAAAAAAACATTAATTTTCCATACCTGTTCATATACTTGAACCATAGATCCTGCTAGCTGACGTATTTTTGGTAAAGAACCCCAAACTGGGTGATTCTTTAGGTTCTTCTGCAGTACAGGTTCCAAGTAAGCACTATAAATAGTTTGCAGTTGGTCTCTTTCTGGATAGCTAGAAAGGAAAAAAAAATTAATCATTAAAGACTACCACTGTTAAATTTATTAAAAGAGATTCAAAGTTATATACACAATTACTGAAACATTTCAATAAATAGCATCTCCATCTGCAGCTAAGTAAGATTATTGTTTTATTGCAATAGCCACCCTTAGAAATTTTCTACATACCTCTGTAAATGTGTTCAAATTTAGAAATAAACAAACTTATTTCTTTACAATTTTTCTGATTTTGCAACTGAGCAGCACTTTAATATAAAGCTGCAGAAAGTAGTTTACTGAAAGCAAAATCATACACTTCACTATCAACAGGTAGCTACAGATTGGTCCTTAGCTGATTTCTAGCCCCAAGAGGCACCAAACAGCACCAAATCTGAAGATCCCAAACCATTAGAAAAGATGAAAGACTAGAACAGTTACATCTTCATAAAGACTAAACTGAACAAGGTCCCTAGAAACAGAGGCTGAATCTGAGTTCTGAGACTCAAACCGATTTCCACATACTCACTCAATAGCACAGAGACGAACAATAGAAGTAAATCTGGAGGTAAGTTTATGTCTCCCTAATGTTCCTCCAGCAGACATGGAAGCCACAATTTGGATGTTTTCTAAACCAACCCATTCCAGATTTTCATCATAAAATCCTTGATAGGTAAGAACCTTGAATAATTAAATAAACACTTCATTAGAAGAAAGTCAACAGAATATCTTACCAAAACAAATTTAAAAAAGCCCACAAACTTGTGAGAAGTGTACTGCTAGTACTGTTTTCTTAATTTCCAGAGGCACACTGCTCTTCCCAGCTTGGTGTCAGCTGTTAACTTGCTGAGGGTACACTCTGCACCATTGTCCAGACCATTAATGAAGATGTTAAATAGGACTGGCTTCCAACTATAATTTATGCAATGAGTACCACTCTCTGGACATGTCTGTTCAGCCAGTTTTCATCCAGCCCATATATCAACAGCTTTTCTGTGAGGATCCTTTGGGACACAGCATCAATGGCCTTAGTAAAATTCAGGTAGACAATATCCACTGCTCTCCCCTCATCTACCAGGTCTGTCATGTCATCATAGACTTTTATCAAGTTGTTAAAGCATGACTTGCCCTTGGTGAATCAATACTATCTACTGATAATTTTCTCATTATTCATATTCCTATTGCATTATAACTCATTGAGGTGAGCAGTGTCTTTATCTACTTACCATAGAATCATAGAATGGTTTGGGTTGGAAGAAACCTTTAAAGGTCATCTAGTCCAACCCCCCTGCAATAAGCAGGGACGTCTTCAATGAGATCAGGTTGATCAGAGCCCTGTCCAACCTGACGTTATGCATACACACCAAATAAAAACGGTACCTTATTTCTGGTTGACACCCAAGTAAATTAAAAACAAAACTAATGTCAATAGAGATGCAGAATGTTATCATTGTAGGTATATACAAGATACACTAAACAATTTCCAGTGTACACAAGTCTCTTTATAAAAAACAGACCTAAGTGCTCACCTGCTGCAGAAAAGCCACGAGAGTGCTTGTTCCCCATTTATCAGGTTTGGGTAGATTGATATCCTTTAAGTACAAAACAAGCCATTCACAGTCCTTTGGTCTGTATACTCGCCCAGTGTTGGTACTGATTACAATGCAGGTTTGACTTAATTTTTGTAGAAGATGTTGAGAAGTAGTTTGTGCACTGCAGTGAATGGTAGCAATCTGAGTGGATCGGAGTTGAGAAAATGCATAATGAAGCAGCATCCTAAGAAAGCAAATGTATAGATACGTATAAGCATAAGTAATAATAAATGCATTAAAATACTGTGTATGCTAAGATATTGTATAGTTTTTCAATTAAAATGCATATACTACAGACTTAATTAACATAATAGGTAATGCATACGGTTTGCCTTTAAAATTTTAACGTTTTCCATTCAAGAAATTCAATAAAAGTGTAGTACACAGCTACACAAAACAAATACCTAGCCTAAACACCGTGTTTATAGTAGTCTAACCCATCTAAGTAAGGAACCTATAACTGGCAACAGGATGAGCTGAATTCAGTTGCCTGCACACAGCCATCTAGTGCCTTTAGAGATGAGACTGGATACCTAATATGCCTTTCAGCTGTTGCTCCATGACAGAACAGGTTTTCTAAAGGTCCTGTTTCATACATAGAAGCCCCACTCTGATGTCTCAGATGCAAATGCCTGAACTTTCCTGTAGATCCTCCTAAGAATTTATGTCCTTGCCACTGCAGAAGGTTTGCTAATAACTTAAATAAGTGATATTCTAACAGAAAGATAAATGAAAAAAATACTATAACAAAATATTACAAACTTTGTAATAGCTAGAAGTATATTTTGCTTAAAATAGAAAAGACTTTTTACCCCTTTCCACATCCTTCAGGACCCACAAGAAGAAATGGCTGCTTATTGTTAAAGTCTAGCCAGGGTCTAAAGTAATCTAAACTTCTCTGCATGTCAGGGGTTTGGATGACAGGAAGTATTTGGAGATTACTGAAGTCATCAGCTGTTAGATTTTCACATTTTTTCAGCTGATATAGCATTAGCTGTCCAGTGTCAGTGTCATAATATGTGTCCAGGGGCTTCCTTGGATCTGGTGGGGATTCTCGTGCCCAACTGAAGATCTTTATTTAAAAAAAAAAAAAGCTTCTGTTAAATCCATATTCCTAATGACAAGATATACCATTTCAAGCTAATCTAAAGAATAATTCTTTAAAATTAAACACGTAATTCTTCAATTTGATAGTTTTAAGGCTGCCTTTGAAAATTCAGTCATGTTATGCATATGCTTTATGATTAAGTCCTTAACTGAAGAGTAACACTTAGCAGCATATCAGTGACATATGAAAGATTCCTTTACTTCTGAGCTATTTCACTATAGACACAGATTGCAAACAAATTAGATCAGATATTTTAACAGTGTAAATTTGCGTTGTTAGAATACAGAAAATCACTATTTTTACTAGATATACTGAGAAATTTTTAATAAGTTTGGTAAAAAAGCTTATTACCTCTTTTGCAAATTCTTGTCGTGATTTCATGTTCAGATTGCCACCAAGACCCCGTAGCAAGTTAACAATAAACTGTCCACGATCTGTACACCCATGAAGATGAGACAGTCCATTCATCACAGTTCCAACTAAACTGGTTTCTACCACTGAGTCATTCTGTAAAATGCAAGTTGTAGTAGATTTGAATATATTCCTAAAAATAAATGTGATGTATTGCTAACAGACTATTACTCATTGCTCTTACACACTTCCACAAATGATGAAAAATCTCATCACTACTGCTGTTGTAGAAAATTCACTTGACATGGAATTATATTTAAGGATTGATTTGGAAGTTTTAATTCCAATCTATGTAATGAAGTAATTTAGGATAAGTAATCAGAACTTTCCTTACAGATTCTAAGAATCTCTAAGAAATCAATATAAATGTATACCAGAAATTTTTCTTGTTAATGGATTCTTTCTGGATTTTACTTTTTAGCATCAAAGAGCATTTGCAGCCTCAGGATCAGTGTCATGGTTTTTCCTCTGTATCCACCTGAACATACTTTTAAAGTCTTAAAAAGTCCATGGGTGAGAGAACCAAGAAAAGTAATATTCAAAACACAACAGGATCATGTGTTCCCTGAGGGTAGGTAAGACACATCTCCCAAATATTAGTCTACTGGCCACAGCAGTGGGGATTTCTCCTAAATAATGTTTTGTGCAACATATGCCACTTGTTCAGTGGAAATGCAACTCCTTCAGATGAAGGGGAGGCAGAGAAGCATGCCAAGGTTTTGTTAGCGGGGGGCTACAGAGGTGGTTTCTGTGAGAAGCTGCTGGAAGCGTTCCCCATGTCTGATAGAGCCCATGCCAGCCGGCTCCAAGATGGATGAACTGCTGGCCAAGACTGAGCCCACCAGTAACAGTGGTAGTGCCTCTGGGAAAACGTAGTTAAAAAGTAGAGAAAAAAACAACTGTGGAATTGCAGCCAGAGAGAAGAGTGAGAACACATGAGAGAAACATCTCTGCAGACCCTAATGTAAGTGAAGAATGAGGGGAAGAGGCACTCCAGGTGCTGGAGCAGAAATTCCTCTGCACCCATGGTAAAAACCATAGTGAGGTAGGCAGCTGATGGTGAAGACCATGGTGGTCCCCCTGCAACCCATGGAGGTCCATGGTGGAGCAGATATCCACCTGCAGCCCATGGAAGACCCATACAATGGAGGAGGTGGATAAGTAGGAGGCTGTAACGCTGTGGGAAGCCTGTGCTGGAGCAGGCTCCTGTAGGACCCCTGGACCCATGGAGAGAGGAGCCCACACTGAAGCACGTTTGCTGGTAGGACCTATGACCCCATGGGGGAACCATGCTGGAGCAGTCTGTTCCTGAAGGGACTCACAGTGGAGCAGTTCATGAAGAACTGCCCATGGGAAGGACTCACATTAGAGAAGTTCATGGAGGACTGCCTCCCATGGAAGGGACCTCATGCTGGAGCAGGGGAAGAGAGAGAGTCCTCCTCCCTCTGAGGAGGGAGTGGCAGAGACAATGTGTGATGAACTGACTGCAATCCCCATTTCCTGTCTCCTTGTGCCACTTGGGGGGAAGAGGTAGAGAAATGGAGAGTAAAGTTGAGCCCAGAAAGAAGGGAGGGGTGGGGGAAAGGTGGTTTAAGATTGGGTTTTTATTTCTTAGTACTCTGACTTCTGATTAGTAATAAATGAAATTCATTTTCCCCAAGTTGAGTGTGGTTTGCTCATGACAGTAATTGGTGAGTGATGTCTCCCTGTCCTTAATTCAACCCACAAGTCTTTAGTTTTCTCTTTAGTATTTTCTCTCCCCTGACCAGTTGAGAACTGGAGTGATAGAGCTTTGGTGGGCACCTGGCACCACAGCCCCAGAATCACAGAATACAGATAATGTACAAGGTTTTGGACTATCCTTTTTTAACACTGTCATTACATATTACCTTTAGCCTATTAAAACATTTTTCAGTTAAGGTTTTGAGTTGAATCCTAAGAGCTAAAGTTATTTATTTAAATCAAGGACAGATTAGTGGGAGCTGTGAAAATTTACCATTATGAACAATCAAACTACTATTTTTGATATGCCTTTATCAATCCTTTTAGGTGTCTAGCATTACATTTCTCCCCAGCCTATTCTAAGCTCTGGTTTACACTATGCAACTTTTCACATTTTAGGGCAAGTGTACATTAGTCAATAACTTAAAATCTGGAAAAATAATTTCTTCACTTCTTCATTGTTTAGTTTAGATGTACAGATCTTTCAGTTCTTTGAAAACATATAATGAAATGTCTGGCATGGTAAATTAGACAGATTAAGTTTCACAGGAATATATGGCTTTAACTAGTTAAAATTGTATTAAATGTTTCAAATCTTTAAGTTAAAAATCAGATTTTGTGAATTGATTAGAATGGTTCTGTTATTGATCTTTTGAAGAAAACAGCAATCAAGAAAGCATTGAGATTTTATTTTTTTTTAGTTCAAAATTTAAAAATAATATGAATGCTAACTCCAGTGTTAAACTAGGTAAGTGGACCATCTTAACAGAAGATGAAAATGTATTAAGTATTCAGCTACTAACCTTCTTCACAACCCAGTTTAAAGCCCTTTCAAAATAGTCCCCAATCCAATTTTCAAGGTTGTATCTGCATTCCTCTGGCTGACTTCTTAGCCAAGACTTTATCAAAGAATTAAGATCTGTATCTTCATCACTAAGTGAAAAAAAAAAAAACCAAACAAGATTCCAACAAATACAAGATATCCACATCTTCAAAGAGAACAAAAAACTCTAGGAAAAGTTCAGGGAAAGACAAAAATTTCTAATCAATATTTGGGGTCTCTAAGGGTCACACACAAGCAAAGAATCCACTGTCTCTTTCAAAAAGTTTGAGAAATGTTAACCAAAAGGTTATAACAAGACAGTGTAGAAGGGACATACAACCTAAAGCAAACTTGCCTCATAAGTGTAAACAAGTAATTAAATCTTTCCATCCACTTTAGACTAGCTTTCAAGAATAGAAAAGTAGGCATATTTGCTTACTTTAAAAGCATGCAATACTGCTGTGACTTACCTCAGAAAGATCATTCCCATTCGAGATATTGTAGCAGGAGAGGCACAGCTGAGGTCATGAGTTTCAAATATAAAGTTGACGTTTGAGCCAAATTGAATTCTTTCTCCACTGGGCATAGTCAGCAATCTGTTGTCATCCAAAACGGAATTCAAAGATTCAATCCATTCAGGATCAATATCACCATCACAAATTATCCATGAAGTAATATCTATTTCCAGACACAAAAATAAAATATCAAACCGAAGAAAACCATTTAAAGAATATCACCACCCATTTTAACACTATTTATTACTCTTCCTTCATTATAACTTATATAAATTCTAAAGATATTCTTTGCATGTTGAATCTTCGAATGTCTATATTTGCTCTCTTATCACAAAATTCAGAAAGTAAGTATCAGTGTTCTTGATTACGATTGAAACCATAAGTTTTTCTTACCTTCTGCTAGGCACAAATAATAACATAATACAAAAATGCAACTGAAAATAAACAATTTCAATAATTTAAGCATAAGGATGCTTAACACTCACACAAACATACCTCGGGGTTCTCGTACCACTTGTCGAGCACTATTTGTAAGCACGCCATCAGACCACTCTCTGGTATCCATGTCAATATGGCCGAGCAACTGATGCCGAGGCATAGCTTTGGGATTCATAGTGTACTGCTTCACAACTTTGCCAGTTTTACCAAGTGCTGTCTTTAGCATCCGCCAAAGTGTTGATTTACCTGCACCACTTGGACCTACAATAACTACACCCGTTCTTTGACATAGTTGTTCATATAATTCCAAAGCCTTCTTGATCTAGGTAAGAAAAAAGATAATGGGTATGTGAAGTTGTAAATTTAAATCAATCATATTCTTTTTTAACGTTTGCCCAATTTTGCACACAGTCACTTTGTTTCTATAATTTTATTTTTTTTAAACAATAGGTATTTGCAGAAGTAAACTGGGATACTAAAGAATATAAAGAAAATTATTTTCTATGTTAGAAGCATTTCACTAAATTACTAATATAAAACTATCAGCTTTCTTTGCGCACTTTTTTCTGAGAAATTAATGAACCTTTAGTCACAAAACTTCATCCAGCCCTACAATAAATAAATATAAATGAGATACAAAACTGCTTGATAAAACTAAATGCTCACAGGTTTAATTCTTTCACTGTCCAAAATATTAATGGTAATTTGTAACTGGCTTGAACAAAACTGTGATGTGTTCACATCTTAATTTTGCTTGCACTTTTTCTTTCAGTTACACAACTGATCTACCATGCTTCAAACACACACTTCTATTATTTTATAGACATGTAATTAGAATCTATTAGTTATTCTCACTTTTTAGTAACAGATTTCATTCAAAAGTAAATAGAAATCAGTCAAATGTAATATTAGTCAGTTCTAATTCCAAATAACTCATATTGTTGTGCTGCTGTGGCTGATGTTTACCTGGGTGCTTATAATTTCCAATTTTGCTTCTTCAAAGACTTGCTGTAAAGCTGTAGTTAACTCAGTGTACTCCACATCTTTAAAGTCTATGCCAGGAAATACATCTTTAACCAGTGCATCAAATCGGGCACAGTCTGCAAATGTAAGCTTTGACATGGTATTAAGCCGCAGAGCTTGAACCACCATGTGACTTTCATTAACTAGAAATAAAAGCAAAAAAGCCAGATCAGTTTAAGCTGCTTGTTGCTTTTTTTTTCTTGGAATATATTGGCATTTGAGCCCGTACTGCTAAGATACTGAAGGTTGAGTCATAGCACAGACTATATTCAGGTTCATGTATCGCTACTTAGAAGTCAGATGAGTTGCTTACTGTAAGTACCATATATGCCCACAAATGTATTCCAGACACACATGAGATGGTTATGAAGCTGCCCAAGTAGTACACAATAGCCTAGTGGGACTAAGAGTAGCAGTGACAATGAGCACACGATAAGTGTACTCACCCATCCCACACTTAATTTCCATTCATTTAACATCTAAACAAAAATAATTTTAAAAATCTTTTAAAAAAGTCAACCAGTCCAATGCCTTCCCATCATTTTTACCTGTCCTTGTATTTGTCTACCAATCTAAATCTAATGCACGTGACAATTTCAGCAAACCTCAAACAAAATCAAAAAGGTCTGGTAACTGATGAATAATAACAGCATCAGAGGATCAACTTTTCTGAACTAAGCCAAGTGAAAACAAGACACTTAGATCTTTGAGCTTATCGGAGAAAAGCTCAATCTGGAATATGACAACAGTCCTTTGAGATCTCCTAATGAAGAAAAACTTCCACGGATTTTTTCTTTTCTAAATTGCCTCCAGATCCAAGTCATGGCTTGTCAAAAATACTAGTGACCAAGAAAGTTGCAGTGAATGATAGTTGTACAATATTCTAAATAATCAAAAGTTTGGCATGGTCAACCTTACTTTCTTGCTTTGCTTTACTTTTCTTCAGCTGATGAAGAAGACTGCCACAGCCTCTCAAAACAGTCTTCAATGCTCGTAAACCCCAGTCATAGTGCTGCTGTGGTGTCAGAAGCTCCCTAAAGTTAGAAACAGCAATACTGTAATAAGATTAAGCTCAAAGCACCTTTGGGGTGTGGAAATTTTTGTTTGGTGAATTAATACAGTTTGGCTCATAATATGGTTTTAGGTAGATGGTGCTATAAATACTCATCTGTTTCTTTTTTGCCTTTAGTCTCTCTAATATTTACACTTACAACCAAATAGTCACTTGCATTCCATAACTTCCAGAATATAAATTCAACACAATGCCTGTGAGCATTAGTATGCCCACATTCCCATTTAGTGAGCATAACAGGATAGGAGAACTTTGCCACCTTGACATTATAACTGCATTCCAGATATTTTCACAACTGAACCTCCTAATATATTGCAATATTTTTATTTCTGTAGTATCTACAGAAATTTGCATGGTATAGCATTCAGATTTAAAAGCTGCATTGAATATAAATATAATTGAATATAAAACTTTTAATTACTCCAAATGTGCAGTTTTATGTCTTGTTTTCTTTCTGAAACATAATTTTCTGTAATATCCAAGCTGTAAAATATTACAGAAAATAGGCATACATTTTATCCCTACAGTAGTGCTTGGAGAAAAAACGAGATGGCAGTGATATATCCACAAGGATGAATGCTAAAACAAAAGCAGGAGGGAAGAGAATTAGAAAGATAACATGACTAAGGAAAAAAAAAAGCTTACCTTGCTAGATTAAAAATAGCCACTAATTTTCTTCCAAGTGTTTTAGCATCCTTAAAGCCTTCTGAATACAAAATCACTTCTGCAATGATTTCATTGTCTGGATGAGTCATAGCAACTGGCCTAAAAAGTTGTTTGAGGTTATCAGGCAGTTTTTGTCTTCCTCCATAACCTTTTCCAGCAGGATTCAGAGTAATAAAAATTCCAGAATTGTGATCCATTTCAACCTAGCATTAGAAGTGCATTGTATTAATATATATTAATATAAAACTGTAGTGAGAAACATTGGGTGGACTGTGGTTAGTTACAGTAGTAAGTTTTAAAGTTTGACCCAGTTGCTTATAGACTATTTTTGTAAGAAGAAAATAAGTAAGTTTCACTGTACCTTTTTGCCAAGCATCTCACATACAGGACTATGTTTCTTCAATGCATGTTGAATTGTCTGAATCTGCATGGATACTGCAGACAATACAGCTTCCTCAAGTCTATTGAATTCATCAAAGCAGCCCCAGGCACCACACTTCACTAAGCCCACAAATATGCGCCCCATTGACTTCACGTCTATGCCCTTAAAAGTAAAAAGAATACTATCAAAATGCAAATAACAAGAAAGTAATAAAATACTGTCTTCCCATCTATTAAAAAATATTTCATTAGAAATATCAACAAATGTCTAATTGAAATGGACACAGTTCAAAAGTATTTCTAGAACATATTGCTTTATGTAGTATGGGCACAGATATCCATTTCCTAGATTACACAGAGCCATATTCACCTCATCACAATTAAAGACTAACACTTGTCTTCCAAGAAGTCCACCCAAGGCCTTTACTGATTCTGTCTTTCCAGTTCCAGCTGGACCATAGGGATTTCCTCCAAGGCCCATTCTCATAGCCTGAGTAAGAGTCAGGTAACACTTATCTGTCAAAGGTGTGTAAACAAGTTTAGGGGAATTACCCTGCAGAAAGAAAAATTATATTCATTGGTAGAGAGAAATTATTGAAGATTTAGTTTCATTATTTTCATTCATAAGTCATTAATTTGAAAATGTAACACAACGGTCAAGATACCTTCTCATTAAGTATATGAGTTTGTTTACTGTTGTGAAGTTTTCCTGATTTTACATCAAATGTCTAAACCTGTATATGTTTTTTAGAATTATGGAAAAGGGGTCAACACAAATGAAACTGCACTCTGATATATTAAGTAACAAGCATATTAAAAATATGTATATGATAATGTAGCTGCTTTCTATACAACTTAACATTTACCCAATCAATATCAAGAATGAGATTGATTACTCATCTTTTAGTATTTTCTATGAAACAGCATGCTAAGTATATATAAAGTTGAAAAAAATGGCAACAGTTGGGAGACAACAAGCAGCATGAGTGAAATGAGAAAGTGTTTTATATATATATATAAAAGTCACACGATAAAAATTAAAAAGACCACACCTGATATTCATACGTATATTGGAGTTCAGCATCTACCATCTGAACATAACATTTTTGGTCTTTCATATAAAATCTCAGCTGCTTCTTCCAAGCCCAGTCTTCAACACTGTGAACCTGAGCTTGATTCAGCTGCTTCACGACATCAATGTTATGAATGATATCAAGAATCAGAGCTTTAAGCTTGAGCTCAAGGATTCCTGATTCTGCAAATAACCACAAAAAAAAAAAATAATTGCAACAGTGTGGTGAAGAAGATATACATTACCCATGCTCAATTTCATTGTGCTGCTCTCGAGTATCAGCCGATTTTATTCAGATCTCATGTCAATTACGTGTAGAAATGTTATTTCTTATCTAAAGTAATCAGCATAAAATGGGGTCCTGACAGAGAATATGAATCATCATGTAATCATTTAGAAGTGATTTTGGCTGCCTCTACACTCAATAGAGAGAGACAGAGGTGTTTCTGGAAAGCAATTTATTCCAGGAGCGTTTACAGCTATGTCCACTTCATTGGTCAATGTGGCACAATCTGTTAATTCATCTGCTGAAGGATCTGGAGATTTTACCGAGACTAATAAGGGTGATGTGGAATGAATTAGCAGATTTGGTGCATTAAGTGTACTCTGATAACATATTTTTTTAATTTAGTTTCATTTGAAAGAAATTCGGTGTGCTTCTATACCGTTCTATGATGGGAACTAATCCAAAGTACATGGGGATAATCAAACAACTCACTCCAAAATCACACCTATTATCCAAACTAAAATGTTACTGTAAATGTATTGTATACAATAAATGTACTGTATACAACAAATGTATGTATACAGTAGATGAAATTAGTATTCTTCTATAACTGATGACATTTCTCCCATGGCTATAGAAAGAGCACAGAAGGGAGCTTAGATAAAGATTTAGAGAATGCTGAAAGTAAATGCTATGAACTCTATTCCTAATTAATTTATCAGAAGTTAACAATTGACAAATTTTAAACAGGAATTTAATACAGTAAGTAGCTACACAAATGTGGTGGAAGATTGCAACCTACATATGAAATTGAGTCTTTTTATATATATAGGTTAAGACTCATCTTACCTAACCTACACTATAGTATTTTTGTATATGCAGTAGTCATTCAAATACCCTCTTCTGGTCAAAGGAGGAATAAGCACTCAAAGGCATAGGTCTTCTGACCCATTTGGACTGCATAAGATTTAGGATAATCCTGTCCTGAGAATAACTAGTTTATTGGTTTTGCTACAGAGGTACTCAAGAATTACTAGTTCAGAGGCAGATGTATACATCTAAGGTAGATAAGAGAATCACCTGAACAGTTGTACGGACTACATTAGCAGGACACAATGCACCTCAACTACTCTTTGGCCAGTTGCAGTGAAACATAACACTAGAGCACAGTTCAGTAGGTGAGGACAAGTTATCAATAAATATATAAAACAAAAAATATAAACCATTAAGAAATAGAGGTTTGCAAATATATAAATGCTCCAAGATAGTTTTTAATCTAAATAAAAATCTATTGTTCCCTCTAAAATATTAAATAAACTAATCTTGACAGTAATAGGTGGCTAACTTTAAGTAACAATTTTTTAAACTCCAATCAAGACACATTACTGATTTACTGTTTGAATAAACAGAGTATTAAATGCTATACAACTACATAGTCATAATAAAGAATTATATATTACTGATGATTTTTATACCTGCACTCCCAGTATCCTCTATACTAGCATCAACACTAGTATAATGTTCCAGTTTAGCCATGAGTTCTAATTCTAATTGTTGCAGATTATGGTCTTTGATAGCAGTTTCAACATCTTCAGTGAACTGAATTTGTTCTGCCAAGGAAAGAATCTTTGGAAAAGAAAGTTCAAATTACATTTTGTAAATACAGAAGAGATAAAGAAAGAAATGTTTTCAATCAATTTATAATTGTTGATCATGTCTGATATTTAAAGTATTTTACAGCATTATTTTTAAACAAGGACACACATTTGCTACACTCTTAAGAACAAAAATAGCCATCTTAAAACCTGAAAAAATTTAATGAAAACTTGCAATGTGATCTAATATGTCCCTTAGCTACTCTACAGCATGTGGTAGCAAAATTTTCAAAGTAACTTTTCCTATTAAATGATGTGTCAGATGGAGACAATCCCATTGCAGGCCCGCTGAGCCCACACTCTACAGGCTCGGGAGCCCTCTCTCTGCCACTGATCTGCTAACACAGTATTTTGCAGCCTGGTTCCTAACATACCATTCCTGTTCTGATTACTCTAAGTTCAAGGGAAAAGCCCTGTCTGAGCTATGAAGGTTCAGTCAAACTTGGAATTGGAAAGATCTGTAACAAAAAATGCCACCAATTACGTCAATATTGAAGTTTTGTAGTGGTAACTGCATTCTGGGGGAGGGAGAGAATAACCAGCAGTCCTGTGAAGGAGAGTCAGAGTGGATCACTGAGAAAAGGAACAGAATCATAGAATCACAGAAGAGTTTGGGTTGGAAAGGACCTTTAAAGGTCAACTAGTGCAACACCCTTACAATGAGCAGGAACATCTTCAACTAGATCAGGTTCCTCAGAGCCCCATCCAACCTGACCTTGAATGTATTTCCAGAGATGGCACATCAACCACTCCTCTGGGCAACCTGGGCCAGTTTCACTACCCTCAGTGTAAAAAATTTCTTCTGTCTATCTAGTCTAAATATACCCTCTTTTAGTTTAAAGCCACTAGCCTTATGATAGGACCCTTTGTCCTATCATAACAGGCCTGGCTAAAAAGTTTGTTCCCATCTTTCTTAGAAGCCCTTCTATAAGTACCAAAAGGCAACAGTAAGGTCTCCCTGGAGCCTTTTCCAGGCTGAACACCACCAGCTCTCTCAGCCTGTCCTCACAGGAGAGGTGCTCCATCTCCCTGGTCATTTTTGTGGCCCTCCTCTGGACCCTCTCCAACAGGTCTACGTCCTGTGCTGAGGACTCCAGAGCTGGACGCACAACTCCATGTGGGGCCTCACCAAAGCGGAGCAGAATCACTTTCCTCAACCTTCTGTCCATGCTCCTTTTGATACAGCCCAGGACACAGTTCATCTCCTGGACTGTGAGTACACATTACCGGCTTGCGTCCAGCTTTTCATCCACCAGTACTGCCAAGTCCTTCTCAGTGGGGCTGCTCTCAACCCCTTCATCCCCCCAGCCTATATTGACACTAGGGGTTGCCCCAACCCAGGTACAGGATTCTGTGCTTGGCCTCATTGAACCTCATGAGGTTCTCACCGGCCTACTTCTCAAGCTTGTCCAGGTCCCTCTGGATGGCATTTCATCCCTCAGATGCATTAACCACACCATGCAGTTTGGTGTCATCAGCAAACTTGCTGAGGGTGTACTCAATCCCAGTCTATATCATCAATGAAGGTATTAAACAGTACTAGTAACAGTTTGGACCCCTGAGAAACAACACTTGTCACCAATGTCCATCTGGACAAAACTTTTCATGTTCATGACTATTTCTGTTTATATAACTAAGCTTTAGAAACTGTATTTTAATGATATTCAAAAAGGGTTTTTTATGTTACTAAGTCTTAGCAGACCTGCATGTAACATTCACTACAAATTAAAATCAAGATTTACATCAAATTTAATAAATAGATGGTTGTTAGATCAGGTGCAATGTACTTGAGTATTTAAAATGTTTACCAAAGAACTACAAAACCACATACTTTTAAGAATTTCTCTACACTCTAAATGAATAAAACAGATTTGTTTGGAGTTATTTTCTTCCAAATGCTTATGTATACTTCTTTATAAGACTTAAAAAAAACCTTATTTGGTAAATCTAAGACTACACAATGGCATTACTGGATCAGTTACTACCTGGGAAGGAAAGAGTGATGGATCAATTGAACCTTGTGATTTTTTCCCAGCATCAACACAGTCAACCAACATTTTTTTCAGGGTCTCCTTCATCTCCAAAGCCAAACCATTTAGCCATACCTGACAAAGAGATGAAAAAAACATCAAAAGTTACATTACAAAATAATTTCTCAAAGATCCTTGAACTGTACTTGGATGTGATTTTCTTACCTCCACATCATTTGACAGAAGAACTTTATTTCTAAGTGGCACAGTTTCTCCTTCTACAGACTTCATGGCAACTATGTATTTAAATTCTTCATCAAAGCCCACACTATTAATGCCTATTAAGCAGAAAACAGCAATGAAGTTACAAATTGTTCGAGTCAAACATTAATGCCTTAGTGTCTAGTAGCAGAAAGAGAGAAAAAAAAAGTCTACAACAGATTATTTAGCTATGAAGAGCCTTATTTCTAAATAAGTACATTTTTACAAACAAAGATTATTGTATTACCAGCAAAAAGTTTCTTAAGATGAGACTGGATAACCAGAGGATTTGTGGACTGTCCTAAAATTTCTAATAAGTCGTCATCTCCAATGAAATAGAATCTTGGAAATGCTGAGCGCTTTTCCTATATGAAAACAAAATAAATCAGTTTCATTTATTTAAATTCAAACTTGATGACTTTCTTTATAAAAAACTGTATTAAAGTCAGCTGTACCTCCAAAAACTCATTCAAAGATCTCTGACATCTCTGAAGTTGGTCAAGTATGGTAATTAAGATATTTCTTATTCCTGTCTGGGCATTCAGTGATATTATCCTATTGTCGCTCTTGATATCTGACATAATGGATCTTGACAGAAAAAGAATAAATAATTTATAAAATAAACATTACAATTTTAATCTGAATATGGTATACAAGATGTTATGTAAATAAAAATTAAAGCACAGGTAATTCATATAAATATCTGATATATAACTTTCAGTTTTCAGTATTAATGATGAAACATTTCAGAATTGACATCAATGTTTGTCCAACAACTTTTTCTTGCTAAAATTTCTCTACCCAAAACCAAGAAAACTCAATTCTTAACTTTTCTTTCCTTCTAGAAGCCATTTTAACTCAAATCAAGACAGATAATGATACATACCTTTCTACATTTCTAAAATCTCCTCCCTTTTTATCTCCTTGACTTGTTTGGAACAAATAAACCATCTATTTCTCCCAGTAGTTCACTGTGTACTTTCTCAGTGAACAAAGTGTCTGTCTTCAACAAGAAATGATTCTCAGAAAAACACATCACCTCTGCTTCTGTTCACAAGACTATCTTGTGGTTGACTGCCTTGTTTGTGATCTTTGAACTTTCATGTGATTCTGTTCTTCACATGTACTCCATTAAATGAAACCTACATTATCAGTTTTATTCAGATCTATGTCACTGTCCAGGTGACATATCTATATCTACTGAATTTTTGTTGCTGACCTTCACCTCTATATACATTCCAATTGCTCCATACATTTTCACCATGAAGAAAGCTCTAGGCTACAAAGATAATACAAGAAGTAACTCGCATTCCATAACACTAACCTAAAGTCTTCATCAACTCTGTTAAAACGAGCCTGTTCTTTGGGCAGAGCTCCACGACCGAATATTGGTTCCAAATAGACCCACTTCCTTTGAATTTGGTTTAAATTCTGAAGATATTCATCCAACTCAGCCAGCTTTTTTTCCCAGATGGACACTTTATCTTCAAAACCTTTGTAATATGGAGAGTCCTTGAGGGACTGTAAGAGGCAGCGATGATCTCCAACTTGGTTGACAATGTCCTTCCAGTCTTTAATAAGCCTGATAGTCTTCCCTTGGCTATCTTCATAATCTGTTAATGTAAAGACAGCTCCAACTCCCCAGAGTTCAAGCTCACGTAATGATTCTCTGATTGTAATTTCACCTTGGGCCCGAGAATTCAAATCCTATGTAAAAGCAGAAATAGATTTAATTTGAAACCAGAGAGCTTGCAACAAACTTTCCATTAAAAAAAATAACATAACTTCTATTTCTATTTCTATTGTAACAAAAATATAAGGATGCATGCAGAACAAGATATACCATAAAATAAAATATAGTACTTTTATTTGAAATTATTCGTACCTTAAGTTCCATTGCTTTTTCTATAATGGCATCCGTCACTTTTAGCAAATCTCCAAATAACAAACCCTCAAGAGTAGTGCCTCGGGGAAGACCCAGAAGACGGAAGAGATCTAGCCAATGGTCTGGAGAAAGGTGTTCTCCTCTTACATATTTTAAGAGCGGAATTATCATCTATAGGAAAAATGCATATGTGAATCCATCTAGTCTTGATGAAACTTACATTCTTAAACTGAAGTACATTGGTTTTGGTTCCTGGATTTAATGTTTATTAGTATAACTCTGAGGAAAACTCACTGCTAAACATGTGTCTGTGTGAACTGTAATGTGTGAACTCCTGTTCACTGCAAGGAACTAAAAGGTGCTCAAAAGTAAGCAAAATGTTCAAAACAGTATCAGATGGTATTTTGTTGAATTGTAACTGGTTTTATTATAAGAACAGAACAATGAGCTAAAGATTGAAGAATAATACCCAGTAATACCAAAGCATTTTTTATACCCCTTTTTGTAATTATCATCTTACCTTATATTTGTCTACTTCTTTTTGCAACTTTACTGTCATTACAGTATGTTCTTCCATCTTCCTCATCTTGTCATGCCAGTTAAACAAAAACTCTTCAAATAGGTATGTTTTACTCCTGCATGACAATCAAATAGAAAAATGTTATAGCACCACAGTACTACAAATACACTTACATGTCCAAGAACAAGTAACAAAATCATACCTAAATGTAATCCAGTCTTCTTTAGCTTTTTCCTGAAAACCTTGATAAAACTCTTCATACAATGCCCAGACTTCCGCACAGCTCTTAATATCTTGGCATACAACTTTTGACAATGAGAAGTCAGGCTCTTCCAATTTAAAATGATGGCATTCTTCACTGAATAAAAAGATCATCATATTATATGCTACATTATTCCATTATACATTTATGGTTTAAGAGATGGTATCATATGAAAATAGTTATACTTTGTTAAGAAAAGCTATTGGCTTCATTGAAGAACATTGCTGCCAACTGCAATTTCCTTATAGTCTCCTTCTTGAATAGAAATAGTAAAGGAATACAAGACAGAACTCTCCTATACTCTCCCATATTCAAAATTATTTTCCATAAACTTTCATTTCTTTCTCATTTAGGAGAAAAAGTGAATTACTTTGTGCCCCCAAAAACAAAGCTTGAAAAGAAATAATTTTAAATGATTTAATAAATAAATTCATATAGAAAACTTCATCCACTAAAGATTTGTAATGAGCTTACTGAAAGCAGGCACCCAGAGCAAAAATCAGTCTATCAGACAGGATACTTTCTTAAGAAAGGGGAGAAGTGAGCTCTTGCTCGCTTAAATTACAAGAGGATTGAAGGAATAACTCCCCCTTCTTAGACCAATATCCCAAATCTCTTAGTGAGAATTTCAGAAGTCAGAATAAAGCCTTTAGTGTACAGATACCCTTTCACAAAAGCTTAAGAGACTTCTTGAATTTTTCATTCCAAAAAGCTCTAGAAAAACTTAGCTTAAGAAATTCATGTTATGTAAAATCAACAAAAAAGACCCTAAAAAACTAATGAAAAACACATCATACACATTAAATTAAATTAAATTTCTTATATTATCTGTTGTGATAAAAATTAGTTAACATTTTCTGAGATACTATTGATGAAAAATATCCATACATTAATAAGTAAAATGTAAGAGAAATAAACATACATACATGAGCTTTTCTTTCATGGTTTCAAGTTCATCAAATTCTTTTTTTTTTTCCTTTATGATCTGAGCACTTTTCTCAAGCACATCCTGATCACCTGTCTCAATGATATCATCACTTGGCTTTAGTTGATCCCAACGAGCTTTAAACTTTTCCAGGTCTTGAAGATATACATTAACACGTGAAATCACATTTCCTTTCATCATTTCTATCTGTAAAGCAAGAATTAAAGAGAATGGTTCAATGGTTTGTAGCTACAATGATCAAAATCAAAGTATCAACTTCAAAACTTGATCAAAATTTGGTAACTAAAACTTGATCACAATCAAACTCAGAAAACTTCTTGTATAATACCTTAAGAGATAGTTCATCTTTAGTCTTCTCTCTGTTTTTTCCAAAAAGAGGGCGCTGATAAAGTAATACAAATGCTATCTTTTAACCATTATCCTGTTTTGCTCAGCTAGATATTGCATTCTTTAAACTATCTCTGTCACCAGAAAGTTGAGACAGAAGTACAACAATGTAACATTCATTTCAGCATCAGTACAACAGAAGTTTCACCTAGCTATAGTTTAAACACTTTAAGTATTCTTCCTTTAAAGGCTTTCCCTCAACTCAGTAATGCCGGTGTTAACACTGAACTGAGAACATTTATGGATGAATCTAAGAAAAAAATATTTCTCCAGACTTATTAAAAATAATTTCAACATTTTAAGGTAAAAAAATTAATCTTTCATTGTTACCTGTTCTGTAATCATAAGCTGGTGGCTTTCCATCATTAATTCAAATTTATCCCATGTAGCTCTTAGGTTACTGATAGTGTCCAAACCTGCACCAGCCACAGTTCGCAAAAGTTTGTTTTTATCTTCAGCCTCTTGAAACAGGAGAAAAACCTAAATTCAAATGGATTAAAAATATGTGTGTGTGTAAAAATCCAGCAAACCTTGTTTATCCAAACTAGAAGTAATACGTGAGAGTCATTAACTGTTACCTCCTTACATACAGCTGCTTTTTTAACTGTTTACAGAACAACATTAAAACACGGGAAAATATAATATCTGAGGAATTCATAGAAATTCTAAATCTTGATCTTGAGATGAGATATACAGAAGTGAATGTTTACTCTCTATATATTGCAGAGATCCAGTCAATCAGATTCGAGAACAGCAGGAGAGCAACAGAATTCAGTAAATATATATATTTGTGTGCTGAATCTGGCTGGGATGGAATTAATTTTCTTCATAGCAGCTCATGTGGTGCTATGTTTCAGATCTGTGACCAAAACAATACTGACAGCACACTATTGTTTCACCTATTGCTAAGTGGAGTCTGCACAGCATCAAGGCCTTCTCCGTTTCTCATTCTGCGCCCCTGCCCCTATGAAAGACTGGGGGTGGGCAGGAGGTTGGGAGGGAACACAGCCAGGCAGAGAGACTCCATGCCACATTATGTCATGCTCAGCAATAAAATGGGGTGGA
Organism: Scolopax mira; assembly: GCA_004320125.1. Lineage (NCBI taxonomy): Eukaryota > Metazoa > Chordata > Aves > Charadriiformes > Scolopacidae > Scolopax > Scolopax mira. The sequence continues at coordinate 23,238 of BJBW01003769.1, forward strand.
GTGGGGTTTACATAGGTTAGACATTATTATATTCCAGACAGGTTTCCAAAAAAGCTTTTAAGACAACCCGTCACCAAAGGCATTTAAGGAAACCCAGCAACCTTAACATAAGAACTAAGGTCCTTTCAGAGATAACTAATTGGGGTAAGAGATAGAAAAGTAAGATAGGAGGAAATGGTTAGTTCCTGCAATAGAAAAAGGTCCCCCGTGGAGTTCTGCAGGTACCTGTGCTGGACTGCTCAAGGTGTTGATAGAATAGTTGAGAAAGGAGGCCAACCTTTGAGATGCTAAAGCCTAGTGATGATACTACGTTATTCCAGGCATTAAAAGAACTGCAGAATGAACTTAAAAGACATAGTGACTGGTGATACCGGTGACAAAAAAAAATCAAGTAGTTAATAATGAAGTGACATATACATAAAAAACCCCAAATTTCACATGTACAAGATGAGTTCTGAGTTAATGACTGCAGTTCAGGATTGATATCAGTCAGTATCTAAGCAGTAGGGAAGTAAATAAAATTTCAGGAGTCACAAAGGTAAAAAAGGGAATAAAAGAGATTATACTGTTATTTCATCATAGAAATCCATTCATACCTTAAAAAGTGCAAAACTGATGGTCCTGCAAAAAAACATTATTGTGAAAATAGAAAAGACTTACCAAAGGGCAATAAGGATGATCAAAGTTATGCGTAGGTTTATGCATAAAAAAAGATTACATAAACTAAATTCTTCTATCTAGAAAACAGATGGCTGATGCAAGACACAAGAAAGAACAGTACAATCATGTGTCATGAAAAGGGAGAACAGGGATTCCTCTTCCAATGTAAGACTTCAATGGTATGAAGCTAACAGATGGCAGGTGAAAAGAAAGTAAAAAGGGGGGGGGGTCCTCCAGCTAATAAGTAATTGCTTATTGCTACACATTACCAGAGGGTATTCTGGATATCAAAAGTGTATTTGCTTTCAAGAGAAGAAGAGGAAAGGTTGTGCAAGAGAAATCCACTGAATGTTACTATACGCTCAGGAACCACATAAAACTCAAAAAGGTTCTGGTTGGAGGTTAGAACTGTGGGAAAGCACCCACGTGTTACACTGATGGTATATTTTCCCCTAGGCAGTGACTTTATTCTACTGCTGGAGACAAAATACTGTGCTACATGGACCCATGCCCTGACCCTATATGGTTACTGCATGTTCTAAAGTAATTATACTAAATATAAGTTTCCATACTGGAAAGCAATTACATTTTTTGATAGCTGTTGTTCTGGATATGATGAAATTGTATCTTACCCCTTCTTTTCGTTCATGTAGGTTTAAATATTTTAAGTTGTCTTCTGCTATTTCCTCTACAGTCTGGGGTCTAATCATTAATGTTTCCATGGCATCAGTAAGAAATGAAGAAATATCATATAGGTGAGCTATATAAAGGTTGAAAACAAAGTTATAATGGAGAAAATATTTGTAGTAATAAATATCCAAGTCACACAAATGTGCTGCGATACAACATTACTATACAATATGATAATGTATGCAAAGTATTTGCTTGAAAAAATTGCAGAACCCAATCTTAAATGCTGCTTCAACAAAAATTGCATGTTTGTTTTTACACAGAGCTTTTCCAATGTAATCCACTGCATCCAATGTATGACTTAGACCACAAGTATCAGACTCCCTACTGAGAATTCAACACAAATACCTATGGCATTTAATTACACACTTAAAATCTCTATGTCTTTTTGGAATAAATAAAGAAAAACAAATGTTGAAAACGCTTTTAAGATTTTAGAGAGTTTGTTTTCTTTTTAAAGAAATTAACTAGCTAAAGTCATCTTGTTTCAAATATTGAATATTGAAAAACAAATAAAAGCCTTATAATGCTGTATTTTCCTACCAAGGTAGATCTTTTTGGTACTAAGAAAGGAGCTATACAATTCCAATAAATAATACATCTTCCAGGAAACAATCTTTCAAGCTATGGAAATAATTCACTTTCTGCACAACTCCCATCCTGTGATGATTGTTATATTTAAAGCACAAAGCCCTGGTATTTCTCATCATCTGCATCTTATTCCATTTTGTCTACCTGTTCCAGATACCTGAAAATAGAGAAATACTTTGTGCTCTTTAATGCTCTGTGTTTTGACAGTCTAAGTGACAAGTAACTCTGTGGAATAAAACTAGATTATTTAAGACTCCTCATGAAGTATTTCAATTTGTGAAAGAAAAATCTAGTATTTTTTAATTACAACCTTTCATGATGCCTCCTTCAGTTACCCTCAAACATCTAAGAAATTTTCCTCCCTCAAATGACAATGAAGTTTTCCTCCAGACAAAGGAAACAAACAAAATGCTGTTCATATGTATTGTTTTACATCTGGAACAAATACAGTCAAAACAAATGAATGGGAAAGATGCACATGGACATCAAGCAGTCTTAGGTTAAGCCCGTAGTGAAAAACTAGTAACAGACTGCTTTCACTGCATCACAATTTCTGCAGCCCACTGTGCCCAAGAGTACAATATTTCTTTAAAATAGCATTTCTATTAACACAAAGGTCCACAAGTAGAACACAAACAAAAAATACTTTTCATTAAAGTTATTTACCTTGAATAGATTTTCTCAAAGAAATGACAAGAACATCATACAACTTCTGGATAAAATCATCAATTACAATTTTCACAGGGTTGCAATTAACAGTTAAACAATCTATCCTGATGGTGCTTCAAGATAAAAGATTTAAAAATTAGCAAATATTCAGTAGTATACTTATATGTCAATATCTCTATTGATAACAATATCACATCTACTGTTTACCTTGATTTTGTAGTCTAATAAGAAAAAAAAATCCCTCATATTTCTACAAATAAAAGACATAGCTTATTAGGAAAATTATTCATATTATTGAAATATTTATAATCATTATACATATATTTGAAGTTCCGAGGGACTACAGTCTGATGCTCTGCTCCAAATAGTTAGAAAATTGCTTGATTTTATATAACCAATTTCACTAAATTCAAAAGGACTAATTCTATACTCAGCAAAATACTTTAATTATTTGTACAGTTATGTCTTTAAATCTCTAATTTCCATGAGAAATTACTAACCCAGTCTTCAATATTCCTAAGAACATAAGAAAAGCTATAGTGAGTCATATCAAGTCCCAATATCTAATATCTCACAGTGAGCCTAAGTAGATGCCTAAAGAACACCAAGAAAAAGGCTACCTTACTTGGTACCTTCCTCAACAGCAATTCTTTTCAAATCACGTCACTTCATAGCCACATGTAGTTTCTGGCGATAAGACACATCAGCCAATTTTTCTTCTATTCACCCTAGTTTGCCCTTGAACTGATTAAAATCTTTACTACTCAGAATATCACTAAGCCAATAAGTTCTACCAGTCCATTCTCCTATATAAAACGTCACCTCTTTTTACTCGTACCAAACACGATTCCCACCAGTTTCATTTAAGAACCCCAACCCTGCCATACACTAAATTCCATGTGAATATAAGTATGAATAAAAGCCTATGCTAGAATCTTTAATCTATAAATTATGAGAGGTAATTAAGTGTTTCAATATAGGAATTATTTCATGTATAAACATAAAGTCTGTTCCTAACTGTCACATACACTCCACATGTACAGGACTTAACTAAACAAATTGTTAAAATATCACCATGTTTTGTAGTATTTCAGAATCAGCCCTGATTTTTAAGGGGGTTTCCCATCTTATCAAAGGAAGACATTAAAAGTTTTTAGAGAAGTTTGTGTAGAAAAAAGGGAAGAAGTATCTAAAAATTAAACTGAAACACAAAAATCTACACATCTAGAAATTACAGCAATATTTTAAAAACTCTTGAAATTCTGTATCTCCACATAAAAAGAATATTTCTACTTTTACCTTTAAAGTATCTGATAGAATACATTAGTCAAACAAAAGAATAGTTACACTATACCTTGGAAGACGTTCTGCTTCTTTCCCTCTCACTTTTAATGCTTTGAAGTTTTTTTCCCAGTCCTGTTTGCTAGAAAGATGTGTCTCCACCAGAGCTTCCATATCTATTTGGCCAATTACAATCCATTCCTTTTCAACATTATTTTTGATTTTGTGGAAAAGAAATATTTTCCAGATTAAAAAAGTCTGTTTCTCAATGATATTAAAATATGCTAGCAATGTTTTCAAGCTACATTCTCTTAACTTTTGTGCTCCTCCAATTACCTACAGATTCTCTTAGTGCAAAAATCTCTATGCAGTGCAAAATCTCTATGGTCCCTTCCAACTCTAAAATTCAGTGAAATTAGAATCAGTGAAAAATGACGTATTCACACATTTAAGGATAATCAAAACAGACTTGAAACAAGAGCAAAAAGACAGCTATAATACCAAGGTTTTAATGGGAACTGTTCGTATTCCTTAGGCTAGCATGGCTTAACATGGATGGACTTATGCTTTTGCTTGTATGTCTTATAGAAAAGGACAAGAATGCACAAATGTCATTCTTGTTACTTCTAGAATGTCTGAAGCCTAAAATGATACAAATGTAAAAGAAAAAGCAAGCATGAGTCAGTCAAACATAGAAAGTACCTTGAATTGATTAGAAACTTCCGCCAGCCTTTTAAACAGGTCCTCTGCTTTACTGAAAGCAGTCAGAAATCCATTTGCATTTCTTTCAGTCATAGCAGTGAATATGGACTCTTCTTCTGCTTCACTTACTCCCCTAAACTGATTTGGAATGGAGATGAATCTCTTCATTTCTCTGTAATATCTTGCTCGTACTTCTTCAAAAGGAGGTCTGAATTGCAATCGACCTTGCCTAAAAAGTGAAACAAATCATACAAAAACTAATGTATGTATGTAATCTCAACCAGAATATTTTTTTAATAGAAAAAAAATAATATCTTACTTGAATGTTAGATCAATAGTTATTTCTGGTAAATTCTCATTGAGTGCTTCTAAGCCCATTTGATACTGATGCTCCAGAGCTTTGTAAAGTTGATGATTCCAGTGTTGTCTCCAAGCTTTCATATCACATGACTTGAAACCCTAAAATTTAACAATGTTTATTTTTTTTTTTATTTTATTCCTCAAACCATAATTATAAGCTGAAACTGAGAACAGTACAATGACTGAAGATTAGGATCTTAGTAAAATTCAAAAAAGTATTATACCACTGGAACAGGCTCTGCTGTGGCATCAAGCCTGTGAGAGTTCAAGAAGCATCTGGATGACGTTCTTAGTCATATGGTTAATTTCAAGTTGTCCACGAGGAGCAGGAAGGTGGACTCTATGATCCTTGTGGCTCCCTTCCAACTCAAGACAGTCTATGATTCTATGACTAATTTGAATATTAAGATGATCTAGAGCCATTATATTTATTTCAAAATAACGTAAGAACAAAAAAATTCTATCCAAATGAAACAGCTCAGCATATCAACTTCACTGAGGTTCATCGCCCATTGGTTTATGATGAGGTTTTTCAAGGTTACTACAAAATGCACAGGACTCTGATAGAAATAAGACACAGAACTGGCTGAATGAGAGATCTAAACCTGTATCGCACCTTTCATTTTGTTATGGCATATAAGCTACCTTTTAAACAGTATTTCAGAAAGGTCTTGTGTGTTTCCGCAGATCAACATTAACTATCAAGTAGATATAAGAATTTATCTTAAAGAACTTTTCATTGGAATCTGCTACATCGCACTGCAAGAATGTATAAAGCTGTATCATACACTTAAGTCTGTAAATGGCTACTTGTAAGCCATCCAGGGATTTTCAAAAGGGCAACACAAGTTAAAAAAGAAATTAGAAACTTCCTCCAGCTTAACAGGTTCTCTTCTTATTTAATTGGATAGATATTTTCAGGCAGAGCTTTGGAGGCAGTCCAAGGTTGCTGCAGGAAACTACACAGTTAATGTCTGCCCTTCAATTCAAAGCTGCACAGAGGAACTCTTCCAACAGAAAAAATTCAAGAGTTAAGAAAACCTGAAATTGTCCCAAGAAAGTCTTAAGAAAATTATAAATAGGGTTTTTAAAGAAAATATGTAAAATCCCGATGACAACAGCAGTAAGACTATGCCATCTTGTCATTTTGGATGGTGAAAACAGGATACACCTGGTTAAATTTTATCACTTCTACAGTGTTCACAGAAGCAGGTTCATAGTACTCAGGGCTGGTGAGGCCCCAACTCAGTGTCTTTCCAACTTAGATGATTCTATTCTAAAAGCTGACAGTTGATAAGTGAGCAAATAATAATGTGGTTTTTTCGTTATTTCAAGCAGAAGTATATTTTAATTCTAAATTTTATACTTTTATAGAATCACAGAGTCGTTTGAGTTGGAAGGAAACTTAAAGATCAT
>BJBW01003769.1:29658-87735 GCA_004320125.1 Scolopax mira
CCAATTTCTTTATTTTACCTGCGTTAATGGCTCAGACACAACTGATCTACGTGACCTATGCTTTTCCCATTTTTCCACCCAACCCCTGGCATCTGACCAAATGTTATTCCCTCCCATTACTACTATGACATTATCCTCCTCCTTCTCATCTGAGATTTCACCTCACACCTGCCAGCAACTAGTATACAGTCAATTTTCCTGAGCTAGCTAATAACTCCTTAATCAAAATTAATTCCATCATGCTATGTGTTTGAGTCTTAAATTTTGAGTACTGTTGAAAAGTCTAGTGTTCACAGTTTGCAATATCATAATGAAATCCTGCCTGTGACTCGAGGCTGGCAAAACCAGTTCGGAGCTCCTGGAGTCCATCTTTCCAACGCTGCTGCTGACGAAGTAGATCAATATTCATGAGCGATATAACCTGTTAAAAGAGTTTTAAAGGATAATAAACATATTAATCATCACACAAATTAAAGGAAGAGTAAAGTAAGCTATAAGAGATGTGATTTCAATTTCACATGGAAAATATACCTTTTCAATGAAGTTTGTGTGCCACTTTCTTAGTTTTCTATTTTCAGTGGAAAGCCGTTCAGCAGCAGCTTGGAGTTTTTGGATATAAGCTTCCAATTCTCTAGGATTATCCCATGTTATTTGAGCTTTTCCTCCAGGACCAGATTTTGAATGCTTGAAAAACATACAAAAAAGGGAAATTTAAGATACATTTTGGGCACTTTTACCAGGAAACTTCTAAACCTACAGTTTGGTCTGGTCTCTCCACCATTTTGTGTGAAACAATCCCAACTCCAAGATTCCTTCTATTATCAGCCCAATTCTTGTACACTGTCTTGCAAAATGGTTCCTCAGGGGTGAGTATCCAACTATTTCTGTAATGCTCGCTCTGGAGGCATTACTCTCTTGTGCAATACAGAGTTTATGGCCATGTTATAATTCTCCAGCCATTCTCACATTGAAAAGTGTTGAAACAAGGTGAAGTTCTTCAAACTGATAAAAACTAGTAAACTGAAATTCATGATATACAACATGCTTCTCCAGACATAAAATAGAAATATGGTTTTAAAGAACTGTAGATTGTAGTGTAATTGTTAAGTTTGATTTGTCCTTTCAAAGAAGAAAAAATAAAATAAATGCATAAATACCCCCAGATTGGTCCAAATTCCTTAAAAAAAATCTTAAACTTCTTTAAGTACAGTGAACATTCTAGTAATTATAAAAAAAAATAGTCTTCTCAGAGCAACTATATTATGTCTGAACACTGTAAAGACTGCATGCATAAGTCAATAATCATTATTTTGTTCTTAATCTAGAAGAGAAATTACTTACTTTCAACTTGCCCAAAACATGAATTAGAAATACTCAAGAGAATTACAAAATACACAGGAAATTATTAACAGTCAAAACAGTGAAATACTAATTTATCTCCAGAATAAAGACTATCCCATTAAAAAAAATAATTCCTTAGAGACCATATTACACTAATATCTGGAGTAAAAAGGAGTAAGCAGTTCTTTAAATTAAACATCAAAAAAAAAGGCACACTGATGCTAATTAAATGGATGGTGTTGCTTGAATGGGAAGGCTACAGTTAAGCAGTCCAGCAATAAACACAGAAAGAGCAGCACAGAACATGCACAGATACCACTGAAATTTAACACAGAGAGAGAGGAATTCTTTCACCTTAATTATCTGTTCAAATGCTAAAGCAGACTGTAACATCATTGGCTTCTGACTCTGAATCATTTGTTGATCAATAGAATTATAAAAATGAGCCACCTGCAAAAATGGAGAGATTAAATTTACAAGAATAGATAAAAAAAAATTATATGGGAATAAATGTAATGCAGGATATTTATGAAAGTATTGCCCAACTAATACCACTTAGAAATGAACATTAACTATAATAGTAAAATGTTTACAAAAATAAGGTACATATGCAATGCTAATGTGATCCTATCTTCTTCTAGTGACAAATGCTAATAGCAAAGATGACTGTTACTTACACATCTGAGGTGATTATGCTTCATCTTAAGTGAAATAAGTTCAGTCTCAGATTTATTATAAGTGGAACACTTTCACTATTTTATGCAAATGTAGGCATCTAGTGCCATTTCAGAAGATTTCAAGTATCCACGATATCCACCAGCATATGGCACAAGACCTAAAATAGACCTATTCACTTCCACATTGTCAGCTGGAGTAAGAGAGATAATCTACAACTTGGTTTAGTTGTCCACACATAGACATCTAGTGCCTTTTGAGATGACTAAAGTTCCTACCCAAGTCAGGGTATCTTGTAGGTTTGTGTCACTTCTGCCTTTGCTGTGCAGGTATCTCAGATACCAAAGACACCTCAAGTGAAACTGAATTGACCCTGTGTAACTACATAATATGTTTATTTTTATTCTTGCATCTTACTATAACAGAAGAAAACTTAACATGCTCTTTCAACGGAAATATAAGCCCAATAAAAACTTCTATAGCACTGAGTCCAGTCAAAAAATAACCCCCCCAAAAAACAAACCCACGTTTCCATTAAAATACTTATTAAAATATTGTCATTTGAATACTAGCAATGGTGAGGACAAACTGGTTCATTTCAATTATAATTATCAGAAAGTGAGACTAAAACCAGGGGATCAATAAATTACTTGTCATTTTTGTATATTCATACAATAACTTCACATAGCTTTAATACAATAATTCACTTGGTTTCAAAAGAAAACACATTTAGAAATTGTAAAGCACTTTTTTTTTTCTCTTTTAAGGACTTAGCTAATTTGTTCAAGAAGTCACTTTCATACAGACAAGCAAAAAGCTCAACCACACAGTCAGAAAGGACAATAGTCTAGAAAAATACTAGTACTAATGCTGGGAAGTCAGAACAGGAAGTTACGATGACATTTAACTTTATACCTGTTTGAGGATGACTGCTTGCTTACAGAACTTCTGTGAAGTGTTTGCAACCTGCTGTATTTTGGCTGGTATAGCAAAACCAAGTGCTGATAGCTGACGGACTTCTCTCAGGAGAGTTACCAAACGATCTGAATAAAGAACGTTTAATGTTCCGAAAACGTGATCCAACTCCATTACTGGACTATTAGCTTGGATGCTAAACCAAAATCAGATTAAACATATTATTGAATATAATTTGATATTGATCCTTTCTCAGGTGCATTTTATAATAATATAATAAACAATTCTAAAAAACTTGATGTCATTTTATTATTCTTCTACGCTTATTAACATTTTAATTTACTTAGAAATTATTCTAGCAACCTTTCTTTTCATTCAAAGACAGTGAACACATGAAGAAACTAATAATGGCTATTGGTTTTGCTCAAAAAGTTTTTCTGGCTTGTTACAATACTTAACACGTAACTCACAGCTAAGCACTATTTTTCAAATACACTGGACCCATCCAACTCTCTCCACCAGCACATTACAGGCCCCTGCCTTCAGCACTGCAAAGGGGGAGAAATTGTCTGAGGAACCAATACAAGAACCAGGACTCGAATCAGTGGAATGTTTTGGTATACATAATCAGATATTAATAAGAACATCAGCCTATGTTTAGATTTTACTCTATTATTTTTTTTCCTATTGTCATAATGCTTCTACCACAATCCTCCTAGGCTTCTTTCATAAAAACTCGGCTTTACTCATTTTTTCATTTTTTCCTCATCTTTTTTCAGTTTGCATACCTACTGCATCCCCCTTTGCAGTGTGCTACCTCTTTTCTTTTCCTTTTAATTAATCTCTTCATATCTTTTAAAATTTCACACTAGCAAAATGTTATGGTACTAATAAATGGCTGTTATATATTGGAATGCTGCACCAGTTTATTTGTTATATTTGAGTGCTTTTCATAAAAGAAGTCTACACAGAAGTATAAACTTCTGTATCCTCTGAAACTGTGGACAAGCACTTTTTTCAAAGAAAGTTTGCAACACTCAGAGGTGCAGAAAGAAGCTATGTGGCCAATCAATTAAAAAAAATGTTAAAATATATTTTAATATCTCATAAAGTAATTTCATTATTTTAGGGAACACAATTCATGAGGATTAAATTTATTTTCTTACCCTTCTACCATCTGCTCTATTTACATTGCAGAATTTCTTGTGAATAGCAATTCATTTGTTACTTTACATGTCATCTGCATATCACAGCTGATAGAATCATAGAATCCTCTGGGCCAGAAGGGACCTTCAAAAGTCATCTAGTCCGACCCCCTGCAGTCACAGGGACACCCCCAACTAGACCAGGTTGCCCAGGGCCTCGTCGAGCCTCACCTTGACTGTCTCCAGGAGTCATGATCTCACCTGGTTTCTAGACATTATCACTATATAAATTACAATGGACAGCAAGTATGAACAACAAGCAAAGAAAACATGTCTTCTATTCCAGGCGTTACTAGAAACTGAAAGATTAGTTATTAACATATTTATATGTTATTAACATATCTATATACTTCAACTTATCAACCAAGCCTGACAGGATGATGAAATGATAATAAACTCTTCCATTTCATTTCTCCACCTCATTCTCAATTCTGTACATTTTTTTATTTCCTTCAAGTTCTACTGGATTAACTCGCACTACAGATTTCAGCATAAACATTATTTAAACAAGAATGTATTTACCAAAGTCCTGACTTGGGATTTGATAACTCTGACTGGATATTCCTAGACCAATCATCAAATTGCTCTTGTTCAAATGCTCTTAATTGTTCCAGAAAAGAATCTGCACTTTGATGAAAAGTTTGAAATCCAGATAAGTCAGACAGAAGAGTCTCTCCCAGTTTGATAGCATCATCCACCTTAAACACAATCACAAAGAAAGGAAGCTTAATTTCCCAGTATTCAATCAGAAAAGAAAAATCACCACAAAAAATACCAGTATTACAAAACATCCAAGCCAGATTCAAAAAACAATTAGGACAAAAAAAAGTGAATCCTGAATTGTGTCCCAGATGTCCAAATTCCAATTACGGTAAATTGGGGTCTGAATAAGTTGTCCACTGCAGATGTATACCACTATTAAGATATTATTCTATTAGAATAGAATCACTTAGGTTAGAAAAGACCCTTACGATCATCATAGATTCATAGAACCGTCTAGGTTGGAAGGGACGTTTCAGATTATCTGGTCCAACCATCAACCGAACGCTGACAAAAACCATCACTAAACCCTGTCCCTCAGAACTAAGTCTATGGGTCTACCTGCAAGGATGGCGACTCAACCACTTCCCTGGTCAGCCTCTTACAATGTTTGATACCCCTTTCAGTTACAAAATTTTTCCTAATATCCAATCTAAACCTTCCCTGGTGCAGCTTTAGGACCTTTCTTCTCCTATTGCCTGTCATCTGGGAGAAGAGACTGACCCCAACCTCACTACAACCTCCTTTCAGGTAGTTGTAGAGAGTGATAAGGTCTCTCCCCTCAGCCTTCTTTTCTCCAGGCTAAACAACCCCAGGTCCCTCAGCTGCTCCTCATAAGATTTGTTTTCTAGAATCACATAGGTTTTAAACTCATTTTGTTGTAAGAGAATACAGAATCATTAGACATTTACTTTTACTACAGTCTCTCTAATAAATTCCCTGGCAGGCACTGACTCAAAAAAGTACTACCAAGAAATGCCTTTGATTTTAAGGGGACACACAGGTTAATGATAATAAGTTAAATTAGAATGTCAGGATCTGGCTCTCTCTAAATCTTAAATACAATTTTAAAATACAAACTGAAGGGTAAAATTTAACAAAACACCTCCTCTCAGAATTTTGGTCTTTTTTTTAATTAAAAAAATAATTAAGTCATAAAAGCAAGCAGTTCAGTGTATTACAATCAGACTGTCTTCTGGGTCAGTTAATTAAATTCAACTTAGCAAGCAGCACCACTAATAAGGATCCTGATGCTACAACTCTTGGGAAGCTCACGATTCTTCTGTGGGGAATTCCTCACAGAAACCTCAAATACCATGTTTTACATTCTATTATAATACTGTGTCTAAACAGTAATGGAATCTGTTACCTTCAGCTCCAGCTGCCGTACCCATACAATATTATTGACAACTTCAGAAAGGTTTTTGCCTGACAGTGGTCCAGAAACATCACCAGGAACACCATGGCATCGAGTTTCAAATTCAGTCTGATGGTCTAAAACAAGCAAAAGATTCATGTTAAACTAGAAACCCAATAGAACAAGCTTAAAATTATTACTGTAATTATAAAAACATACTAGGGATGCTGATACAATTTTTAAAGTAAATAAAGAATTCTAGTAAAAAACTAACACAAGTAAATATTTTTAAACACATTTTTACCTTTGACATAATCTTGAAGTCTTGCTAGTAATGTTTCCCTTTCAAAAAGCAATTCTTTGCTTATATTTGGATGCTTTATCAGTTCCTTATATTTCTGAAATGTTTGAAGAAGCTGAAATATTAAGTTTAAAAAAGTTACCTCTTTCTCCCGAAAAAAAAAAAATGTATTCTGACACTACTTGTTAGTGCTGTTCATAAGGACTGTCTTTGGCACTGAGTACTTATTCCTTTGCTCTAAACTGACTACTTAAGAATTCAGTAACTTTATCTTTAGGAAAGATTTCAAACTACAAAAATACCAATACCTGCTGAGGGCTGTCCTGAATTTCTGAAATAAATTTCTTCAATTTGCTTGCTATTTTTTGTTCCACTGGTGCAATGATTCTTTCATACTGACAGACTGCTGCTTTCCATAATGGCTAGAGACAATGAATTCATGTTAGTTTAGGACTATTCATATACATGATAAAAAGTTAAGATAAAGTTAAGATATTCATATACAAGATAAAAAGTCACAGAAAGAATGTGAATAAATTAAAAATAAGCATTATACCTCTGTGTATGGATTATAGTGTACAGGATTTAGGCCAGCAAAGGGTTCAAACACCTGAGCACGACGTAAAGCATTTTGTTCTCCAGCTGGCAAAAACAATGATAGTTTTTCATGCAGTGTTCTAACAGTTAGCACCTATAACAGAAAAAAAAATCTTATATCCAACATATCTTCACATAAAACTTACATTTAGAAGCAAAAAGCACAAGCACATCATATCCTTTTTACATTAATCTTCTAAAAGGCTCAGGCACACATGGATTATGGAATGCCATGTGAGTCTAAAAAGGCTATAAAAGAGATTTTATTCCTTTTTTTAACCTAAAATAATGTTGTTTAATTCTGTGTCTAATGAAATAAATGTGCATAATTGAAATCTCTACCTCATCAAGACGTTTGCCAAGTTTGGCTAACATTTCAGGGAAATACTTCTCATTTTTCCATGGATGTAGAGAATAACGTTGCCACAGTTGTCCAGTGAGGTACTCACAAGCTGACACCCACTGCTCACAAATCAAGATGCCAGACTTTAGATTTTCTTTAACACCGTAGAAAGCATCCTCCCAGAGATTCAAAGCCGATAATTTTCTCTGAACATATCTACCTAGTGAGCCACCTAGAAGACAAAAATGTACACAAAAGCAATACATTAAGTTTGTTCCAAATAATTCCTTTAAACTCTAAACCAAGTTCCAAACACATTTTTAAAAAACTAGTATGATGTCTTAATTTCAAACCACACAAATCTAACAATAACTTATAGTTTTGTTTCAGATTTTAAAAATTTCTTAAATATGTCAAAATTAAATGGAGGTTGGTCCAACATCAAAGCTGATGGATTTGAATTCTGGAATCCACACACAAGCATCTGTCTGTATCAGTAGCTGTTCCCAGCCAGCCTTCCCCCCAAGCATATACACATTTGGCCACAGAAGACAAACTCAGTGTCTTATCCCTGTCTCAGAACATGGGACTGCTATTGTGAGAAAGAGAGAAACAACCTCTCTCCATGTCCTGCTCTCACCTCCACGCAGACAGAACCAACTTTCAAATGGGTTTTTTAGATAAATAAATTTTCTCCTCTGGGAAAAAGACAAGGAGTCAAACAGAAACAAGCCAAACAAAACCAATGCACAGGATTAAAGATATCCAACTCCATCTCATTATCACAGATGATAACTCCATCTTGTTGTCATAGTTGACTCTATAACTCTATTAGCTGTCATCTTCCCAGGCATGTGTGAAGGCATCTACCAGAACTGGCTGGTATTCAATACAGCAGTATCAAAAGATGACAATTAACAGAAGTGTTTTCACTTAGTGCTGTAGGCTATCTCCAGTGCCTTTAGGAAAAAAGTGTTCTCTGCTCAACCATTCATTTTACTTTTTATCAACTGTTCATTTAATAAAGAATGCAGAAAGGTTTACCTATGACATCCAAGAGATTTTGCATGCGTGGCTGTGGATAAGGATCGTGATCTGTTTGTCTCCACACAGCATCAATACTATCTCTGGTAGTCTCCACCAAATCCACAACTTCAAATAACGAAAGACTATCCAAGTTGTAATAATCCTAGAAAAAAAACATCTTTAATACAAATATTTTGCAACTAGTATTGTAGAAATATTTACACTTTTCTGAAGCTGGCAATTTCTGTAGTTTCCTGGGGTTTATTGCTGACCAGAATATGTCATAATCCTATCAAAATTCAAGCATTTGTATAAGTTTATTCATGTGAAGATTGCATTAATATCTGAAGTGCTATTCAAGCAAGTGCTTTACAGGTACGGAAAACTTTGTACGATAGTTCATTATTACCCTCCACATCTTCATTTTTGTTTCAGTAGTCAATCTCTAGTTCACAAACTGTAGCATACTGATGTATCTCTACAGCAGCTCTGTAGAGCTGACCATTCAATGGTCAAATCTGTTCCCAATTAAATGTTGGTTTTGCTCTGCACCATTGTCACTAGAAACTACATAAATGTAATTTAAAGCAAGATTTTGCCTAAGGAAAACAGTTATATATATTTCTATAATAGTTATATATTCACATATTTGAAAGACTGTAAATACACTCACATATATTTCAGAAGAAGAATTTTTTTACTAAATCTACAAATATATCACTGATCACACAAAAGAAAACATACTTTTGCAATGTCCTCAAAAAGGTCTTTAAAATGAGCAGCTCTCTCTTTACTACACCATTTACTTCCATGATGAGCACATTCTACCCAGAACTGAAATTCATCTGTTGGTGTAAGTATAGCTGCAAATAAGATCAGAAAATGTTTAAATATGACTCACATGAATAGTTACAAAATATTTTCAGTCAGAACTTACTTTCTAAAGCAAATTTTTACTATATGGTTATATAATTACCCTTCAACTTCTGACTAGGTGTACTAACAAGTTCATACCGAGAGTCCAGAGCTGATCGTCACTCATTCCAATCTACCCACCACAACCCATCCCATTTCACTCTCTGCTGTCACTGGGATAATGAAGATTGAAAACTCAACCTATAAATCAATGATTTACCCCCAATTTAAAATTAAGACCTAGCTGCAAAACAAACCTTGCACATCATCTTCGCTGAACTTTGTTCCTGTGTAATTAGGATCTGATCTTCTGAGAACAGTACTCAAGCCAGCTTCAAGCTCACTTAAAAGTTTCTGGAGTTTGGGATCAAATGTTTTACTCCATCTCTCATCCTGCAATGAAAATAAACCATAATGATACTGTGCAACTTTTTAAATCACAAATTTAAAAGTCTATTATTTGATTATAAAGCACTCTAAAAATGCGTTCAAAAGTCTTTGCTAGTTAATTCTCTTAAGTAAGTTTGGAATCTACTTCTATAGTATAATCTGCAAACTGCTAGATTCAAATATTAAAAGTTACTGTGTTTTTCAAAAATTATTTCATTAATGTGGTGACATATAAGAAATTAAAAATATATAAATGCTGAAATTCTGCTCGCTAGCTTTTGACATACAGCCATGGTTATGGTTTTTGACAAAAAATCCACAAAGGAAAAACGCTCTTTAATGAAACAGAAGGAAAAGCCTGAAAACATTTTAAAAAAACAAAACTGTGAAAAATGCAGCTGTACAAATTAATCTGGAGTCTAGCACACCTATCTGCCACATATTAAGAAAACACAGTTTGCATGATAATGACCTATGAATTTCAGATAAAATATAACAATATCTAAAACAGGAAAAGTACACAAGCCTGGTATTACTAGTGGAAAGGAGGTAAGTAGCTACTTACAAACTTACAAACTAGCATTCATTATTTCAGATCTTAAAATATTTTATTTTAAAAACATAAATACTTTATGTCAGAAGAGTTAACATGCTACAGAATTTCAATGTTTCAGTACAAATCAAACATTTAAACCAGCAACTTGCTCACCTTCAGCAACACTGGTGCAAAAACTTGCCGGACTGCTTGATAAAGGGTGTTTATTGGTGAATCAAGCATAGATGACACAAGAATATTACTATGAAGATTATCTTCTGTAATTACATCAGGTCGCAGCTTAAAGAACACCAACACACTATCCTTTGACTCAGTAGCTTCAATCTATAGAAACAAAAGAGACAGGATTTGTTTAGAAAACTGTCATTGACTGCATACTATACTAAATTATGTAGAGCATTTACACAAATTATTTCCATTAAGAAAAAAAGTTATATAATACCATATTACTCCCTATGGGCTCTGATAACATTCTGGTAGTGTCTGATTTGAGCAGAAAATCAAAACCAGTATTATACTCATTCCTGAGTTGAGAGGAATGTGAAAAATATATTGACATCAAATACCTAATGCTTTTTTCACTCTAAAATATCTGCAAATATCATAATTACTTACGTTATTTTGATCTTGAAAACTCCACGTACCACTTTCTGGAGGCAAACCATAATCTCCATCTTATGCTTAAAGAAGCCTAAGCATGAAGCCTATCTTTTGGGATTGGGGGATTTTTTTGTATTTTTACACTACATAACTTTGGGACTACTTTTCTAAATATTCGGTATTGTCCTTCTGAGTCTGGAGATATATAGCTCTACTGCAATTCATAGATTTCTCAAGAACAGAGAAATACATGCTCCTTCATCAGGAAAATCTTCAAGTTCTATCATGACTCTTGTTCCCTTTACAATCTAACTTATGGGTAAAGTTCCAAAAGTTGTCATAAGATCAATTACTGGAAACTATTTGTGGCTGAGGAGGCTCATAAAGCAGGAGAATACTATTAATCACTTGATGAAACAACAGCAAAAAGAAACCTTAGCTGAAATCCCACATTCTGTACAAATGTAAACATCTGTGAACTTTTTTCTGCTAAAAGGACAGTAAAATCAGCTTTTAATTTTACTCGACAGTATCAATTTTACTTTCTTATCAGATCCTTACCCTAACACCTACAGACATGATTTCACTGAGACTTGGGTGTACACTGTAGCCCCTATGGGCATCTGATCTTCCACAGCTGTTGACTGCGGTTTGTACATCAGATAGTGGTTCAGCAGCACACCCCAAAAACCGTACATGTAAATGTTTGTTCTTGCACAAACGCAGCATGCACTAGACTTCATAGACTACACAGACCAGGAGGTATGTAAATTACTAGTCCACACAGCAGTTCACATTACACTAGCCATCAGTGCACAAAAACCCATCACTGACCTAACAGACACCAGGTCCCTGGTCTCACAGCAGAAGACTGGGACACACGTTAAGCCTCAGGCTCTGCCTGTACACTCTATGTGACATGCACCATACCATCTCCTGATCTCATGGTAACATTCACTGCTCATCACACCCCACAGTGTGATGATACCTTCGATGAGACACTCACTGAACACAAACACTCAGAGCAGGATATTTCACACACTGAACCTCAGATTTGCTCACAGCTGGATGCATTAATCTCAAAATGCATGATTTGAACAAACACCCACTTTGGGACTTATCAAATATCAGCCAATGTGCCACATTTTGGGCTACCTTTCCTGAATGGACACTAGCAATCACGCACCCTTGCCCAGGAACAACACAGACACAAGACTCCATGTGGCATTTGCAGCTGTTCTCCAGGCTGCAGTGCATTCACACAGTGACAATATACAGCACGTTAAAACTACTCAGAATCATAGAATGGTTAGAGATGGAAGAGACCTTAAAGATCATCTAGTTCTAATGCCCCTGCCATGGGCAGGGACACCTCCCACTAGAGCAGGTTGCTCAAAGCCCCATCCAGCCTGGCCTTGAACACTTCCAGCAATGAGACATCCATGACTTCCCTGGGCAACCTGTTCCAGTGTCCAACCACCCTCACAGTAAAGAACTTATTTCTAGTATCTAATCTAATCTTTCAATTTAAAATTTATAACCATACCTTTTGTTCTATCTACATTCCCAAATAAAGGGTCCCTCACCATATCAGCATGGGTACATTCCACTAATGAATATATCCCTCAGCTGGCCATAGGGTTTTCACAGACTGTACTGCATCCAGCTCTGGAGCACTCAGCACAGGAAAGACATGGACCTGTTGGAGAGGGTCCAGAGGAGGGCCACAAAAATGATCAGAGGGCTGGAAACCTCTCCTGTGAGGACAGACAGAGATAATTCGGGTCGTTGCGTCTGGAGAAGGCCCCTGGGAGATGATATCGTGGCCTTTCAGGACTTAAAGGCAGCTTATAAGAATGATGGAGACAAACTTTTAGCAGGGACTGTTGCAACAGAACAAAGGGTAGTAGTTTTAAACTAAAAGAGGGAAGATTTAGACTAGATTTAAGGAAGAAATTCTTTACAATGAGGGCAGTGAGACCCTAGTTTGGGTTGCCCAGAAAGGTGATGGATGCCTGATCCCTGGAAACATTCAAGGTCAGGTTGGATGGGGCTCTGAGCAACCTGATCTAGTTGAAGATGTCCCTTCTTATTTCAGGGGGGTTCGATTAGATGACCTTTAAAGGTCCCTTCTAACCCAAACTACTCTATGATTCTGTGATTTTATGACTCCTGGGACAGGAATTTATGCAGAAGATGCTGAGACCAGCAGAGTCACTTGCAGCACGATGTGTCCCAAATCAGAGATCACGTTTTTATAACTACTAAATCTGGGTTGGACCCCAGGCTCTGCATCCCCACTCGCGCAGGGGGCCGCAATAGACCTGGATCCACAGGTGCCTGCTCACATTCCGCTGACACCCCCCTACCTTGTTGGATGCGGTGAGGTGGGTGCCCGAGCGCTGCACGACCAGGAGGAACTCGTTGCCGTCGTCAAGGAACCTGGCCAACTCCGGACGGCCATGGAGCCCCAAGGCAGCGGGGACCGCAGCGGGATCCACCCCGAAGTAGTTGGCAGCCGTGGCTGAAATAAAGCGCTTCCTCTCGTCTCCCTCCCCGGCCATGCCGGTAGAACGCGGCCCCGCCAGGCGGGATCACACCGGGGGTGGAACCGGAGCTCCGCGGAGGCACATGGGGGACTGACGGAAGACGATCCCAGGGGCGGGTGGCGGCAGGGACGGCGGCTCAGAGCGGGACACAGGGCGAGGCCTGCGGCCTGCCGGCGTCCCCGCGTTGCCAGGACCCGTCGCTATGGTGACTGAAAATGGCGGCCCCAGGGCGCTCGCGAGAGCGGTCCGGCTGGAGACGGGCGAAGCGCAGCGCACCGGGGAGGAGGGCGGCGATCGACGCTCTCGACAATCGGCAGGCGAAGCCTCTGAGAGCGGGAGCCGCGCTCCCTCCGCCGGTCGGTGGTCTGGCGGCGCACGCCCCCTGCAGGCCGCGGCGGGGCTGGCAGCTCGGGACTGTCAGCCGTCCCGCTCGGAGGCATCCAAGCATCCCTCCCGCGTTACGGTGTCACGGACGCCGCGGTACTTGGAGTGCTTCCCCCCCCCCGCCTCCCCGTGCGGTACCGCAAGGCGCCGGGGAGTGGCTGCCCCTGCTGCGGGCCCGGTCCCGGGGAGCGGTGGGCGAGCGCCCAGGGCTTCCGACACTGGCCAGCAGCAGGAGGCGGCCGCGAAGGAACGTCACCCCCTTCCATGAGACCCGCCTCCCTCAGGGACATCCGCATGCGGCAGAGCGGGCTCCAGTGAGGGGACAGCGGCGGCACCAACGGCCAGTATCGCAGTATAAACCAGAGTCATGAGACATTGGGCCTCGCGGCCTTCCGCGGGCATCGGTAACGGAGGGCTCCCGCCTTCCGGTTCTATTTCACTGTAACCACCGCGCTTTTCCCAACCCGTCCCCACATCCGGCCCCACACATCCGCGGCGGCGGAAGAGGCCTGAGGCTGGCTCCGCCCGTTGACAGGCGGGGCCCCGGCGGCGGGCCCGCCCCGGCGGTGCTGTCACTTCCTGCTCCGTCGGGTCTGTGTCCGGGTCGCTCGCCGTTCCCTCAGCTGCCGCTACCGCCCGGTTCCCCGCTCCCGGCCCGGGTGCAACACCCGCTTCTGGCACCGGTGCGGCGGTGGGGCCTGTCCCCGCAGCGAGGTGGGGGGCGACGGGATCCGGCGGGGGTGGGGAGGAGCAGCAGGGCCGGACGGGACGGGGCTCTTCTCGTCTCTTCGTCGCCGGTCTCGGAAGGCGGCGCCGGCCAGGGGGTGGTGAGGTCGCGGGGGCCTCGGCTGCGGGCCCTGGCAGCGGGGCGGCCCCCGCCCCGAGGCAGGACGATGCCGGTGAAGAAGAAGAGGAAGTCCTCGGGGCCGGCGGCTGCAGCGGCGGACGACACCGGCCTCAAGAAATGTAAACTCGGCAGGTACCGTCTGGCGGTGGGGCAGGACGGGACGGGAGGGGATGAGAAAGACCCACGGCTGCTGCCGGATGGACGCTCCGGGCGAGCGGCCGCGGGATCGGGCCGCTCCTCCGCGGGCGGGGGACCCTGGCGGGTCCGGCCCCGCTCCGCACCGCCTGCCTCTGGGCTGCCGCAGCCCTTTGTGCCGCGGCCGCGGGGCCTGGGGTTGGCAGCGGGGGCGGTGGGCGCGGGGAGGCGGTGCGGGGCCCGGCCCGGACGGCTCCGCGCGGTGCCCCGGTCGTGCCGGTGGCCCCGGTGCCTGGGTTCGTCCCGCGGGTGGGGGTGGGGGGGGGCTGGTGCGGGACACGGCGGGGCGTTTGGCTCGTTCATCCTCCGGGGAGAAAGGCCACGGAGCTGCCCGTCCCTTGCTGGTTTTGCCGTTCACTGTACCGCCAGGGCCAGCTCCAGCATTTGTCCCCATATTCATTGTCACCTTTCGCTTGGGGTAGGCGGCTCTCCTCATCTCAAGGTTGTCTACCTTTAAACCCTCCCTCTTTTTTTTTTTTTTTTTTGCAGTGAAATGGAAGGAGAGGTCAGCACGCTACAATATAAAATCAGGAATCTGAGCAGTTTTTCGTTAACTACTATAAAAAGATCTCTTATGCTATGATACCTCTGAAATTATCTTTAGAATGATAACCCATTAGTGTGGTGCAGCAGGAGCTTCCAGTGTGGCTTCCCTAAAGTAACTGTAATGCCTTCTGTTAGAACTGAAGTATGTCAATAAACCAGTAGTTACCACAAACATCCTGAGGACATAAGAATACTAAGGGCTTATGAAATCAACACTACGGCGATGGCTATTGCAAGAAACTGTTGCATGTGGCCTTTCTCATGGCTTGACCAAGCTTGAGTTTAGAAGTACCCAGGCTTTTATTTTGCTATGACTGTTCGTTTTGGATGACTGTTCTAGAGCTCACTTTGTGCAGACATTAATGATCTTTTAGTTTCAGACTAGATTTAGTCATAGCCCGTTAATAAGCGTCCTCGTGCCTCCGCTGTCCTTTACATAATGCTTCTCCCTCATGGTTCTGCCTCACAGGGTACTTGGAATGAACATTTGTGTTTCTGCATGCTTTTTGTTAAATTAAACAGGCTAAATTCTTTTGGTTGTAATACTGATTTTCAGTTTCCTTGCTCATCATAGCTCTTTTCTGCATCTGTTCCAGTTTCAGTTCATCTTTCTTGAACACTGCTGACCAAAATTTTATGATCTTAATTTCTTTTGCTTTATGTATATGCGAGCATTTTTGATAGCATTCTCACACAGCAATATGTGGTAATATATCCATTTGTAATCACTGTCTCTATTAAAGAATTACTAAAGAATATGATAAATTTGAGAAAACCAACAAGCAGTACCTCGTAGTACTGTATGACTGTGTTTATTTCTGGTGACCTGTGTTTTTAATGGCAGTTTAATGCATGTTTGTCTGTAGTACCTCTTTAGTTCTATCTTTCAGCACGTAAGCCTTCATCTTGGAGAGTGTACTTTCTTTTCTAGTGAAGCTTAAAGTGATACATGGGAGATAAAGTTGTTCACCACCTCTCAGAATTGAACTATTCTTTTCCTGCTTGACATTTTCATTTGCAGTCTAGGAGCTGCATGATTTTTAATCTTTTCATACAATTAACTTTCACCTCATTCTTAGAAATAATCTTAGTTTGTTCTAAAAATCTGTAATTTGTATTTGAAAGGAGTATGTATTGAAAAGGTGCTGCAGCTCCTTACTGAATACAGATACTTTCATGTGGTCAGTGTTTTTACTGGAAGAAATCCCTTACTCTATGTATTTGAAAGAATGATAAGTTATGGAAATTCACTTCCAAGGCAAACTGGATTGTGTGTCACATAAAGAAGACAATGTGGTGTGGGGGAGCTGTGTGTGCTGAGCAATTTTAGTCTTATTAGAATAGTAATATGCAATTTATGCTATGTGTTCCAGACATCTATAGAATTTACAGATGTTTATGTTAAACATGTAACTAAATAAATTGACTGAGTTTTCGTCCCAAATTTGGATGCTTAACTATAAATAGCCTGACTTAAATATGTCTAACTCTGCAGCTTCTGTTGACCTAAATGGGATCTGTGCATATTCAGCTCTCTTGAAGATCATGCTGCTTATTAGAGACCTAACTTTAAATGCCTGTATGTATAAATATAAGTAGATAATAAGGCATTTGAATTATTGAGTAGTGATATTCTGACCATCTGTGTGTGGATTTTTTGGTTTAATATCTGCAAGTCAGCAGTACTTTTACATTTCAGAAAAAGTAATAGTTGCAATAAATTGTGCTATGAAAGAGTTTTATTTCAAGGTAATTCTGTTTTCCAACAAGTGTTGAAATAGGATGACAGATAGATACTCTTTAACAAATTAATCTTCACTGTTGATGTATATTGACCTCATGAAACCTGTTAAATAGTTTGAACTAACAATAAACAATTTAGAATTTAAATTTAAATCATTTCCCATTTCTTGTCTTAAAATAACACTTACCATCTTTATGTTTCTATAAGCTATTGCAGATCACAAGCCTCTGGTAAAGTAATAAGTGGAGAGGACCATTTTTCAAGCAAAAAGTGCCTGGCTTGGTTTTATGAATATGCAGGTAATATACAATGGATTCATATTTAAAACTGTATGTTTTTGTTTAAAACAAGTTAGTACATCAAATGTTATTTGTGTTTTGCTTTTTTTTTTGTGCTGATACAGACATAAAAACCATGTCCGTATTCGCTTCTTTATAACCTTCACTTGAGTTAGTATAGCTTTTACTATCACCTTTTCAGTATTTGTTCTTGTTGACTTTTCTTCTTTATGCTTTGTAACTTACTATGGCATTCTTTAAAATGAAATTACTGATGTTGGACAGTACAGTGTTGAACCAGAATATACTGAATGATTCTACTTCTTGATTTTTAAATGGACAAGTAGAAATCGGGACATGAGAGAGAGTCTAGATAGAAATTTATTTATCAGCTGAGGTCTTTTCTATAATCAAATTGGAAGGATCATGAAATGGTTCATGATTTAGGCCTCTTGGTTTTCATTTTACAAAATAAAATAACAGATACTTATACTGGTTTTTTGAGACTCCATCCTAATATTTTTGATATTCCAAATGACAAATGTTTCATTCAAAAGTGTTAGAAGTAACTTTTTTTAAAATAAATCAGATGTGCTATCCCAGTAATAGTTGTTTTTGGTAAATATGCACTGTATTTTGCAGAATTTATTAGCCAATTACTGCTATTTATTTACCAATTATATGGTTAGAAATTCAGGATCTTTAAACTGTTCTTAATTTCTTTTCTTGTCTAATAACTGCTTGACGTCCGTTATAACTAGTTGGTGGTTAAAGCTCATCAGTGGCCAGTTCTCAGTATGAAATGAGCTGATGATTTATCTACCAGCAATTGGCTTGAGTGTATTTTTCAGAACTGATATTTTCCTTGCAGTCTTTTCACAGTAATGAACTAATGATTCTAATCTGCTTTCTAATTTAGTTTAGAGTCATCCTCTTTTGGAGTAAAGGGTCTTTTCTGGGGAAAATAATACTTTTCAGTTAGTTTTCTTCTGATAAATGCACCTGCGCATACCTTTAAGGCCTGTAAATTTTGGTTTTGTTGTTGAGTCAAGCACAAAGTGTAGGAAGCTACACTTAGTTAACCAGTAATCAAAATACACTACTTTTCTAGCATGAAATAGTATTCCAGTGAAATATACCATAGGAGAGTAAATGTTTCCATTAAAAGAGAACATTATACACACACATATATATATATAAATTGCACGTGATTTTTGGATCAAAAACACCAATTCAAGTTTATACTTGCCATTACAAGTATGTATTTCTCTTCGTAACTTAAACTTGCAATTTTTAAAACACATTCTACGTAAGCCTTTCTCAAAACCAGGTGGCAGTGTTTTGCCTTGCTTACCTAGTGAAAATGTTCCTTGAAACGTTTTTCAAGAGATAGGGATTTATGATCTTAAATACCAGTTGCATTTTATTTTCCTGTAAATGTAGCCATTCTCAGTTTTTATTCACTGTGTTCTTAACTCACAGTGACTAATTATTCAAAGTACGTTATCCAATCTCTTAACTCTGCTTACAGTAACAGCAGTGGATACAAATGAAGTGGAGATAGGTACCATCAAGGGGAAAAGAAAATTGAACTGTTCTGTCTATGTATAAATAGCAGTGTTTACAAAAAGGAAAAAGAAAAAATCCCATAAACCAGAATGTTATTTTGGACAACGTTTACCTTTTACATGGGTTCAGATTCTCTAAAACAATGTTAACATAATGATCCAAGACACATCAAATAGCATGTCAACAGGCCTTATAATAATAGTTGGTTACCCAGTAGGAGTCATTTTTGGAACAGGCTTAGCTGAAACCAGAGAGAGATTCAGAGAAACAAAGCTTTGTAGAGTGTGTATGTATGTCCTCTTTAAATATGCTGGTTTGCTGGTTTTTAGAGCCTTTATTTGTGTTAAAACGGAATTTTGACAGCACAACAGTAACTGTTATGGTCCCAATCAAGTTATTTTCATTGCAGTCATAAACCTTTTTGTTCTTTGTACGTGGTTAACATGCTTAGCATTTTTTCTGACTTATTGTTAGCACTCTCCTCAGCATCACAAAACTAACCTTAGATTATTGAAGATTCATCCTTTTCTCTGTTAGTGCAAGCCCGTAATGTTAATGCCATTGAAAGAATAATACCTGTAATAGTAGCTCAGATGGAATTATTTTTTTGTTGTTGCTGATAAAGTAAGGCTTTGAAGAGCATTTTTCATAGAGTAACGTGAGCACAGAGTAGCCGTACCCAAGTTCTCTTGAAAACAATTGACTGCCATGATTGGAGTTGAGCTGTATCAATGGGGAGACTCAGTGGAGTTTTTTGAAAACTCATGTGCACAGAATAGATAATCTGCTGTTGTGGGGAGGCAGGGCACAACATGAAAATTTTGGTTTACTTTTGCATTTTGTTTATAGTGTTACGTAATATACATGTCCCCACATTGCAGTCGACAGAACGGTTCTAACATAAAAGCTACTTAATAGTGTAATTCAGTGATTTTTTGCTTTGTATGCAATACAGTCTAATTATTGTTGCGTGTAATCCTTGTGAGCACTGAATGTTACTTAGATTTCAGTCTGGTTTCTTTTTGGTTTTGAAGGTCCTGATGAAGTTGTGGGGCCCGAAGGAATGGAAAAGTTCTGTGAAGATATCGGTGTTGAGCCTGAAAATGTAGGTTTCTTGCATGATACTAGTAACACTTTAAAAGAGATTATTGGATAAGATTAAGTTCTGTGTAAAACTCTTAACTTCAGTAAGCAAAGAGTTATTTTTCTGCTTTTCAGCTGATTTTCTGTATGATTACTCCAATTATGTGTGGCTGGTGTCTGAGGCTTTTTGTTTGGTTTATTATAGTAATGTTGCATTTTCAGAAATTGAAATGAAGGATTGTACACAGCTGAATTATTAAATGGTAATAAATATAAAGTGCAAGCATGTACAACAATGCTAGAATGTTTGAATGCTTAGAGTTTTCTTCTTGGGCGTCTAGAAATGAGCCTTTTCTTACATACTGACTCTTTCTCCCCCTTCTCCCTGATGTGTTGGTTTTTTTTCTCCTAGATTATTATGTTAGTTTTAGCCTGGAAACTAGAGGCTGAAAGCATGGGATTTTTTACCAAGGAAGAATGGTTAAAAGGAATGACCTCATTACAGTAAGAGTGTTTTTACATATATAATAGAATGTTCTAATTTCGTGTTTCTACCAGTAGCTTGATTATAACCTTAATTATTGTTGCCCTAAGTTTCTTCTCATTGTCCATAAGACACAAAAATTTTTGCTTTTAGGTTTGTTCTCGGTCAACAACTGGAAGTAGCTACTGTTCATCAAGTTGTGAATCTAATGAGCTCATTACAGTAATAAGTTTTGTCTAACCCTAATAAGTCAGGTTTTGATGGCTTTTACTTACAAACAATATGTTAAAATATCATTCTACTTAGCAGACAAAAGTAAGTAGATCTGGGATACCCCTAAGTATATCTCATTCAGTACTGATATTCTGGAAAGTTTTTACTGACTTCTAAGTTTTATAGATGAGAACTGCATTGATAATAATTTTGGATAAGTGGTAATTATTAGATGCAGGTCAGAAGCTATACTTAATGCTGAGGTTAAGTAATGCTTTTTCAATTTATATATAAAAACTTCTGTTTGTAAGAATTTTTGATCAATTAATGCTCTGCCTAAAGAGGTTCTTTCTTACCAGCTTCTTGTGAAGCTTAGTTCAATTGTCACTTGTTGTTTGTTCTTCATGTAACTACTGTCTACAGTACATGAAGTTTTAAGGGTGACTAGTTATGACACTGCATTCAGTATTAAAAGTGCCAGGGAGCTAGTGCTGCAGTTGCAGCACAGTCGGGAAGAGGGGCTGATTTGGCCCTTGGAGTTGGCACAACTTCACTATCAGTTGTGAATTGATTTGGGAAATTGTACTGGGCAGATATTCCATAGCCTTGAATAACCAGAGGGTAAGTGACTCTTGTGCAAATCATTCTGGGTTTGGGATCAGGCTTCCAATAGACACTTTGATTTTTTTTGTGGCTGTCAGAAGCTCTTAAATTTATAAAGAGCTGGAATGATTAAATTGCCTGAAACCCAGGACAACAAAGATTAAATTCTGGGTGCATAATTTTTTAGATGCAGTGAATGGGTATAATTTGGTCAGTTATTTGAAGTACTTAATTTTTATGCCCAAATGGAAGCTCACAAGAGTTAGCTAGTCTAGCAGAATGGAAGCACAATGATCTATGAAATTAGACACCTTTTCAGAGCTAATATTATAGACTTTGTTTCCAATAATCTGTGATTAGAAATCATCTGGTTCTTTTAAGGACGGAGCTGTCATGCTATAGGCTAAATGTGTTTAAGACAGAAAGTATGGTGCTGCTGTGCATTTTTATGTAAACAGAACTTGTGATCAAAGCACTTGCCTAAGCCTAAACCAGTTAACTAGTATGTTTTGCTTCCCCTGGGTGTATTCTAATATCAGGCTGTAGACTAAGCAGCTGGATGATGCAGTGGAACTCACGAAAAGGAATTCAAGATTTGTTGGCTTAAAGATAATACAAATCTGTGGGCTTGTGCTGTTTGTGCTTACTGGTAAGGGAGGATCATATTAGGGATCCCATCTAGAGTGGAAGAATCTGGTTTCTCTTGAAAGGTTTGAAAGTAGCTTTGAAGGAGAAGGATTTTACACTTTTAAAGCAATGGAGCGTTACTACATTCTTGCACAGCTGGATTTTATTTTAATTTTTGCGTGAAGAGTTGACATTAAAATGCATTAAAAGACCAGAGTGTATCCTAAGTCAGAGTTATAGTACAGATTCCTTATTTCAAAATATGTGACACGTCACATAATATAACTGCATGAACAGGATTGGTGGAATTCAGCTCCATGGTAAGACACCTAAATGTGTGATTTATATGCAAGAGCTGGATTTCTTAAACTCTGACTAGATCTCCAAAGATTGCAGTAAGTATAGTGGAGCCTAGGGAGGTATTCAGCTTGCCCTAAGACCTAGTGACTGGTCACCTGAATTACTTGTACAGGTTGGTTGCCTGAGCTTCTGTGAATGGCAACACCTAAAGCTTAGACACCTAAATCTAATCTACAGTTAGATGCCAACATTTGGGTGCTTAAATCGTGGAATTACATTCTTTTGTGTGTGGCTTTGTGGTATGCTGATGAAGTTTGCTCTTTAGAGAGGAGGAGAAAAATAAATATGTGATAAGGTATACACTGTCTAAATTAAGGTGGGTCAAGCAGTATATATCGTGTTGGTACGTGAATTCTGCTCTGTATATGTGTGTGTATAAATGTATATGTATATGAAAGCTGTGTGCCTGAATCTAAATTAATCACTTGAAGCTCTTTACTTAGTCAGCAAAGAGAAACAAGTACCTCTGCAGGGAAGTTTATTTCAGCTATTTTAAACACATCCTTGGAATGAAATGAATAGCCCTCAGGAAAGTGACTATTTGGCTACATTTGCTTTAAAGCCATTAGAGGGTGTATAGCTTAGAGTTGAGCATTTAACTTTATGTATCTGAGTTAAAGGAGAAGCAGCTTACTCGTGTACTTGTCAATCGTAGGCTTTACAGACCTACAAAGAAAAAAATCTAGTTAAAAAATGAAGATGGAGGAAAATGGATTACAACTAATTATTTCATTAAAATCTACAGAAGCATTTATTTGTACTAGATAAATGCAACTAATGTCATGTGTAAGGAAGGGAGGCGTAAGCATGTGTATTATCTTGAGTACTTCCTTTTGGCAATTTTTTTAAAACCTTACAATTTGAGCCAAATTTTATGTTAAAAGTTGAGCTTCTGAAAATGAGTGGCCAAATGAAGGCGAGAGAGCCAAATTACATTTTAGGCACAAGAGAAGCCACATAAGACAGAGAGGGGCAGGAAAGTCAGGACTTGTTGCTGTTTGCAGAATTATTAGTAAAAACCAACTTATTTGGGTTGGTTCTAATGATAGCCTAATGTCAACTGCTTTTCCAATAAGTTTTTTTGCATGGTGGTGTCTTTCTTTCTGTTAATGTTTGTGAAGCTAACACAAAGCATAGAGTAAATAATTCTCTTTTTTTATGCCAGTATAGCATTCAATGTATACTGGAATCTAAGCAATTTCTGGTCTACAGACCTGTAAACCAAATGACATAATGAAACTACAGCATTGTCAGGGCCTGGGAAAGCTGTCCCTTTGCTCTCTAAAGCCGTTACTTCCTTGAACTTCTATCTGTTCCAGTTATAACATGAAATGATCCTGTTTCAGTACTTGAAGACAAGTGGATGTACTAGTTGGATATCATATCCTTTTGTCCACCTGGAGGACTGGATGTTGGCGGGGGAAGTCTTCTGTAGATAAAAAGACCTTCAAACTACTTTACATACTACCATTAAATACTTTTGGTTTAATGTTTGTATATATCTTACTAATTTTTCTTTTTAGTAAAAGACAAGTCTGTGTGAGTAATTGTGAAATATGGAACATCCGAATATTTGAGTGGGAGTTACTGAATCATCACTCTGTCCCTGTTAGCTATGCCTCAGATGAAATCTCTACCTCATTCAAAATCAAAATAGGACTACTTTGTGGTGCTAATCTAATTTTTCTTACAAATATGATGTAGGGATGTGAAGAGAATGTAGTTAGCTAATGTCTAGTTTTGTTGGTCTTGAAGTGAACTTATTTAATGCTTCTTTTCAGCAAAGGCAGTTCAAGAAATTACATCTTTTTCTAGTTTCTTTACAGGAGTTTGGTGTTAATTCACTTGTGCAGATTAGAAGGTGGTTCTGACTAAAAAAAATAAATTACTGTTAGGAAGATTATTCAAAGTATGGGTGACTTCAGTCGTCTTGTTTATGGTACAGCCACACAAGCAAGTTTATCTCTATAAAAGAGGAGATTGTTAGCTCCTTAACTCGCTAGTGTGAAGAAAATCAGTGGCAGAAATGCCTTAAATGGCTTTAACAGAGATAGTTTCCTGTGTCGGGCTTCAGAGGGTGGTACCTGTCTCTTCTAGTGCCATCTGTTTGGCTGTTTAGTTTTAAATAGGTTGACAATAGCTCAGGAGTTTGAATGCTTAATAATTGTATGTTTTCATACCAACTTTTTTAAGAGAATCACTTCTACAATAAAATACATATAGCCAATTTTACAGTAGAAAATTGCGGGAGTTTTACTTTGTACCTAAATTTGTGATTATTTGAACAATTTCAACAAAATATTTTGTAAGAAATTTAAACAGACTGAAACTTGTGTTTATCCATGGTATGTTAGATAACCTGTCAAATTATATTTGACAAAAAGTGTGTTAAACCCACTTTAAGTAGTTCATGTATATCATTAGTACAGACCTGTATACTCTTCTGCACTGTGAGTTTTCAGATGAATAGCTACTGACTAATCCAGGTGAGAGGCTTATCAGAGCCTGCATTTTTCAGTCATAAAACATAAGCAGACTAGTACATTTGTAGAGTGCCTGCGCTGCCACTGGTAAATATGTACTCTTGAACTTATCAGTTCAGGGTTTGTTTTTTTCCAAAAAGATAGGGCATAAATCCCTTATTTACAACATTACAACACATTAATAGACACCAAATACTGTTTTCTCCAAACTTTCATAGGTATTGAAAGATAAGATGGTGTTGGGTAGGAATATAAATTGCAGAGTATGGCATAAAAAGACTGTTTGAGATGTAAAACAGAGACTTTGTATTATGTTGCTGATACGTTTTTAAAAATCTTGCTTACAGAAGCCAGGCATTCATCATTTCCGTAAGCTGCAAACGTTGAGCTTGTTCAGTGTTTAAGTCGCTTTCATAGTATTGCTCCTGTACATCTGATGATTGAATTTTGATAATATTTATTTATGTTTGCTGGCATTTTTTTCATTTTCCAAACGTTTTGTTTTCAACTTCTAACATTATTTGTTTTTCCTTATTTCAAGGTGTGACTGTACAGAAAAATTACAAAGTAAATTTGACTTCTTGCGGTCACAATTGAATGACATTTCATCCTTTAAGAATATCTACAGATATGCCTTTGATTTTGCAAGGGTAAGACTACTGGAATGTTACATAAGTTCTTATTTAAATTATTCAATGAGCTTGTACTTGAGTGATTTTTGTGCTTTTCTTGTGATCTTTACCTTTTAGGATAAAGACCAGCGAAGTCTTGATATTGATACTGCAAAATCCATGTTAGCTCTTCTGCTTGGAAGAACTTGGCCACTGTTTCCAGTATTTTATCAATACCTGGAGGTACAAGTTTCCATGACTTTCTGAATAATAGCATAGTAGTTGGACTGTTCTGTGAAAAGATTTCAGGGTTTGTGGTGTTTTGCTCAAGAATATATCCATATTGCTCCTGTTCCTTTGCTCTATGTGCTTCTGAAACAGTGATGTTCTTTTGTACATCACAGATCTTTTTCTCCCTCTTTGTACCCCACCCTCCTTCTCTTATCAAAGGCAACTAAAATTCTGTCTTAGACTATAAACATAAATTTAAAATTAAATAATGGAATCCCAGTAGTCTCTTCATTTGCATCTGTGCTGAACTTCAGGTTTGCTTTGTGTGAATACAATATGTGGGTACTGTGAGCTCTGGCTGTTTCTGCAGAATTTTGGTCAGCTCAGCTGCAAGTGACTTAGCCAATAAAGTGGACGTGTGTAGGTTGTGGAGCACACGAGGCTTGAGATTATTCCCTGGTTTCAAATTAGTACTAACATTGCAAAGTAGATGTCCTTATGATCATACTGTATTGTACCCTGGAGAAAAGATTTTTGTAACCGTTCTTTCTGGACATGTATCTGAACTAGGTATACCCTTCTTCAGGGCAAGACAGAAATTTGCCAGTTTTTGAAGTTTAAGAGAGGTGACTTCTTGATTATCTGTTTTTTCGATTTTGCTCTGATATTTCACAAAAACATTTTATGTAGTTTCAGAGCTATGAAATATGCAAATGTGTAGTATTTTAAACAATGGAAAAGCAAGGAAATAGTAGTCCTTGTTATCCATTAAATTGTTTTTTAGGAACTGATTGAAGATAAAATAAAAGAAATTAGAAACAACATGCAGCATTACCAGATGTCCCCTGACATTGTAATGTTCTGAAATTATTTTCCCTAGCAATCGAAGTATAGAGTTATGAACAAGGATCAATGGTACAATGTCCTAGAGTTCAGCAGAACTGTCCATGCAGATCTTAGCAATTACGATGAAGACGGTGCTTGTAAGTATTCATAACAATTTGCTTATTCAACTATTATTTCAGTGTTTTCAGTTTGCATAAAACAGATTTCTGTAACGCAAACAATACTGTAAGGTATAAAATATTTCTTCTCTAACAGTGCATGGAAATACTATTCAGATAACCATCCATCTTCAAACTGCAGGTATTAATTGTAGTAGTATGTCAGGGGTATGATGCTGTATTCAGCCAACTTACATTCAGTTGAGGATCTAGTGAAGCTCCTTGCAGCATGAAACTATAGACTTACAAATAGAATTATAAACAGCAAATTCTTGTTTGAAACTATAGTTTAATTATAAAGCGGCCAACTGCTTATACTTGGGGTTGAACTCTACACCTGGCTGATAGTCAGTTATACTATGAACGAATTGCATTAGGCATCCCATTTTGGTCCATTTTCTAATTATGTGTAATTTTGAATGCTCTAAGGAGAAGGAATTAGTTGTGCCAGTTTACTATATAATCTTATAGTTATGCTTTCCATTCAGTTCAGTGCATCTGTAAGATGTTGGGAGCACTTTTTGCAATACCTGTGTAGTGTTATTTGTGCATTTTCTGCCACCTTCAGAGTGAAATGATAGTAATCATCTTTGAGCCTTAATAAGCATTTGACCCTAGGATTGACATGGATGTTACCTAGACCAATAGTGCTAACCTTCATGCTGTAGGAGAAGATGTTTGAAAGACATATAACTTCGAGTTTCATCCATTTGCAGGGCCTGTTCTTCTGGATGAATTTGTTGAATGGCAAAAAGTTCGTCAAGCATCATAGCAAGAATTCAAAAGAAAATGCAAAAGATTTTTTGGTGCCCGTCTGTACACAAACTAATGAGAAAAACAAAGGATTGCATTTTCATTCTTAAGAAAGACTTTACAGTAATTTTTTTTTCCTTTTTTAAGGAAATTTTTTTGTTACACGTGATATGGGCATTGAACCACGCCTCTTCTGAGACTGAAAGTTGGAGTTCTTGTTTTGAGTCTTATGTTTATAGCATTTGTTTTAGAACAATAAAGATTCAGATTTGTGACGAAGGCCTAAAAGTGAAGAATGTCCCTTGAATGTGAGTGTGGTGTCTATTTTTAAAACCAAATCTTTAGGATTGTCTTTCTCAGAAGTGCCCTTTGCTATGAATTTTTGAAGACCTTAAAAATGCTTAACTGGCACTGTTGCTCGCTGATGGTATGATTGTCTTGCGTGACAAACATTAGAAAGAATGACTAATTTTTGGAGCCCTGGGTGGGAGTGTGCGTATTAAGTATTGGTCATGGGTTGTGCCACAGTTTTCAGCTCCTTGTGGAGATAAAGGCCTTAAACTCTTGTTGTTTTTTTTTTTTTCTTTTTTGTGCAGTACCCACCCAGTGGCATGGCATTTAATATCAGGCCCTTTTAAAGCAGATGGATGTGGAGTGTATGACTCTACATGCAGAGTGGCTGAAAACTAGTTGCCTGTGCTTCAGATGGTGAACACAGATACTCTTTGGTACCATAAGGCAGCTTCAAACTTTTACTACAATTTAAACTTTGGATTGCTTTGTATAAAAAGTGCAATTTATATTTTAAAAGGGAAAGCTGGAAATACTTGGTTTCAAGCTTTGCTTCTTTTATGTTTTAGACTTGAAGCTTTCACAACATGACTTCTTTTTATTTCCCTGGATGCTTTTCATAATGTAAGTCAAGAAGAAACTATTAAAACACCTACCTTTTGACCTGAATATAGCAGGCTATTAATTTTTACCCTGTTACTCCATGTATTGAGTCTAATAACTGCTGTGATTGCCCTTTTGGGCGCTCACTCTACCTTCCTGCCCAGGAGGTCCATTGCGACCCTTGAGAAGGAAAGAAGAGATTTTAATGAGTAAATGTGAGAAACCAAAACAGAATGAGAGATGGAAGCATTTGTAATGTCATTATATAAATATATTATGTAGACTGTGATAATGCCATGAGACTCAGTCAGTGATCGAGGCCTCATTGTGCCAAATACTTCAACAGCTTGAAATAAGAATAGACAATGTAAGCTAGGCATGACTTGAAGATCTTTGCCTCAGGGAAATGACTTCTGTTTTGCACATCCCATATTCATACTAACAAGCTGGAGTTTTCCTGTCCTTAAGGAAAGCTTTATTCCCAAGATGAAATTCTTCTTTTACAAGGAGGGGGTCGGTGGAGGAAATGGTGTGAGAAGAGCTAATAAGAAGTGGGACAAAGTAGTGGTGTGTGCCTGTGTTCTTGTTCTACAAGAGAGGACCATTCTTGCAATTTACTTGCCAGACCTGCTTGGTGTGGCTGCAGGAAGCAATGCAGTGGTGGTCCATGGGCTATTCTGCAAGTCACCTGACAGTGCTGAGATCCTCAAAGTGCAGTTGAATCTTAGAAGCTTGGTTCTGCCCAAGTGAAAAAAAGTATTGGGGGGGGGGTGGTGGGGAGGGGCAGGGAACCAAACCAAACCACAGCTGAGATACTTGGATGATCTCTGTATGGTGGCTAGTGTCTGTGTGCATGCAAACACACACTACAGCTGTTCTAAATATTTTTCCACCTTTTTTAAGGGAAGTACTTAATTTTATACCTCATATAGGCTACAGCAGTTCTCTTCAATATATTTCAAGTTGTCCATTTGCATTGCTGATTTGAATTCTGATTTCACTCATAACAGAGTGCCTTTCATTTGGAAATTGCCCTACCCCATGGAAAGCTAGTGCCAGAATGAGATTAATGTCAAGAGTCTCGAGATCTACTGGTAGAGTAAGGTCCTAAGATGCATAGACAAACATGCACCAGTTAATTGATGTCAAGGGAAGTACTGCTGTATAGTAAATATCTGCGGGGGCTCTGATTCTGAAATTACTTTCTCAAATTCAGTACAGTGATGATCCTTGCTTATTCTATTTAGGCCCCATTATAACTAGGAAATTCTCAGAAGTTTTGAAAAACCGCTTAGAAGATGAATATTTGATAGTGTGATTTAAAAAATAAAATCATCTTTTTTTAGGTAACTGCGAATTGTTGTGAATTCAATTTAAACCAGTTGGTCCTAGAGGATGGTATTAGTCTAACAGTAGGAGTGATGCATCTACCAGTCCAAGGTGGTCAAATACTTACCGTTAAGGTGTAAGACACTATGTGATGTATCAGTTGTATCTCTGTTAAGGTTTTATCAGTATTCCTATAATAAATCCATGTTTCAGGGATTTATAACTTGGTTGTGTGTATGATTGAAAATCATCAGTTACTGTAAAACTTTTACTGGGAATGAATGTATTTAAACTACTTAAAATCAATATAGTTTTTCAAATTTGAATAAAATAGGATTTTAAGTTATGTTTTTGTGTTCGAAACTGCAATCAGATTTATTGTTTATATGTGAACTAATGGCTTGTACAGTTTCATTGTGAGCTGATCACTTCTATTAGCTGTCTTTTATTAAATCACCTTACAGCTTACTGTGCATAAGTGCCAAAAGCTGTGTATTTATTTTTTTTTTTTAATTTTCTGTGTATCCACAAGCCAAAACTGAGTTCAGCTAAATGCTTTCTTTAGTCTTTGAACTTTAATTTTGCTTTGCTCAGGTGCATTTCAGTCTATTGAATTAAAAAAAAAAATGACAACTTATTTTTCAGTATTCTAAGATGAAAGTTCATGGGTGAAATATTCTGTCACAGTTATGAAAATAGTATAATTGAAGGTGAAATGTCTTCCAAAACTAAATCATAGTGCTGTCTATATTGATGTTACAAACTTCACTTTAATCTCACTTGCATCTGATACTAATTCTTCCTAACACAACTAATTTTTTCCAGTTTTCTTAGACAACTGGCAGTTTTGGGTTTTAAATCTGAAAATGCCCACCTGTTCATGGAAAAAGCCATACTGGTAGATTGGAATGTAACGTTCCTCCTATGTAAAAATGTGATCTTGTAAACAGTCATGTATGTTTACCTGTGTCTTTAACTGTGTATGTAGTTTTGATCCAATTTATCTTTACTGTTTAAATGTCTAATTCTTTACTAATGGCTGTAATTTCACATTTCTATATAGCAGAATTCAAATTTTGCTTTTGAGATTACTGTGGATACAAGTTTGGTACCAATCACAGGTGGCCCAAAAGGGGGCACTGTAGTCTGTGTCTCCACTCGTAAGGTCTTTTCGTATCTCTCAAAAGCTTTGAGCTGGTATGTTGATACTGACTGCACAAAAATTGCAAAAGGGACCATAAGTTTAATGTTTCTGATGTTTTGTTTATTTTTGAAGTGAGTGAACAGTTCTTTCAATGCGATATGTACAAACTTGTACAGGTTTAGCTTTGTTAAGTATGACAAATAAAATGGTATGTAATAGGGCAGAAAACATTTTTTTTTTGTCATGCTTCCTCTTTTAGTTTTTTTTTCTTTTGTGTATGTATAACTGTTCTTAAAATCACTGAGAGACTTAATTCCAACAAGATGGCTCAGTCTAATTTCTAACTTAATCTTACTGAATAATTTTTTGCTCCTGTGGGCACATATTTAAAAAGCAACCTGATCTCAACTGGGAGCCAGAGCAAACACTGTTCTTAATTTTTATATCCCATGTTATTAGGTGCTGATAGAACATAATGGCCCTGGTAATTAACTGTTATGAATTATTCACTGAATGAACACTGTTCCAACAACCTGTTGCCATGCATGTCTGCTAAAAGAGAATGAGCTTTTCTCTCTTCCCCAGCCTTCTCCCTCCCCCCCAGCACATCACCTGGGTCGCTGGTCTGTTTTTAAGAAAGGACCATGTTTTCTTATGTGCCCTTCTATAGGGTCTTTCAGAGCTCATTGCAGAAAGGCTCAAAGCCAGCATCCCATCATATGTTTGAGCTAGTGACACAGGTTTCCTTGTAGATACAGCTCATTCCATTACTTGACCATATGCCTCGGGACACTTCCCTCCTGAAGATCATCGTTCTCTCTCGGACCTAAGGCAATGCCTCTTTGTCATCAAGGTTCCACTTTATCTTCTTTGAATAATGAAATTCTCAATGCCTTCCTGAGTCAGTAGGACGTTTAGAGGTATGCAGACCAGGCATCTTATCGTATCTACAAGCAATGATAACAGTGTGGTTACTTCTCTTTACCCTTCTCTTTTGTATTGCCATTCAGTATTTCATTCTGCCACTGTGGGAAAGGACACGGTAGTGTTAGGCAGGCATATTTAAGTCTGAACCTGTGCTGCAAGATGATGTTGACTAGAGTTATCTTCATTTTTATTTTTAAACTACTGCCAGGTTTGTCACTAAGATGAAATTAGTTTCTCAGACTTGTATAGCGCTTCATCCAGACTCTAAACTTTAATCTTGCTCCTGTTTTTATCTTAGCTAATCAGAGTATTGTATTCCCTTTATGTTGGGATTTTCTTTTTTCCCCCTCAAAAAAAAAAAAAAGCCCAGCGACAATGACAGAAGAGGTAAGTTATTGAATTTGTCTGTTTTATAGGCCTTACAGTGGACAGATTTTTTATCTCAGTGAGCTGGGTACTATTTCTTAATGGAAGTTGATTTAAACCATGTTTCTATTTTCTTACTACTTTATAAATTATTAAAATGTTATGGGTGTGTCCTGTTCTTACGAAAATAGCCTATTGATAAGGATGCTTCAAACACGTAAAAAGTCTCTGCATCTTAAGTTAAACTTTTTCCCTAATTTTGACAATTTAGAAAAAGAATCACTGTGGTTTAGGGTTTTGTTCGTGTGTGTATTTTTATCATCTCAGTAGTGAATTAGTGCTGATTATAAAATAAAGGTATTTTCATCTGATTTTAAACTCTAGCTAATATATAACTTAGTTATTTTCTTACTGGTTTTAGAGTTATTTAATTTTTAATTCACTGTAATAAAATGCACAGTGAAAGCAAAGGGCTAGAACATAGTATTGCGAGCTAATTTAAGTTTTTTCTGATAATAGCATTGAGGTGATTCTTCTTAATTTTTTAAATATTAGAATATTTCAGGGAGGTTTATTCTACCTGTTGCAGGAATTACAATAAAATGCTAGATGTGACTTGTAGCCTGGTAACTACTATAGGCTTAATGTGAAATTATTTTTTGCATTCAATATCAGGTAACTCTAAACCAGTTTTCCTAGTGAAAGAGGAAATATTCTATGATGTAATGCCTCTCAATGATTAAAAATTATACAGAAATATGTTAAATTTGAACAGCTAATATTACATCCTCATCTAGCTGCTCAACATACTTCAGTTTGAATGTGGAAAAAGTGTTAGTCAGAATACCCGAATGAATGATTCGGAACAAACTGAAATAAATTATTATAAACCCATGAGAAACATAAGCACTACACATTTTTTCAAATTGTAGTGAAAATAGAAAGAGGAACGATATTTCTATAATGAGTAGGTCCTCTGCGTACCTGCCGCTTGCTTCGGAGTTGTGCTTTTGTGTACTAAATGAGGTACTGGTTCTACTTGGTCATTCTACAAAACAAAGAAAACAATTTATTCCCTCACCTGTGCTTATTTTTTCCGGGAGGGCTAAATAGTAATACAAAGCAGAGACCGGTGCTGGAGTTCCAAGGGCTGGGGAGAGGTCTTGACACTGATTTTTGCCGTGAGGTGCAACAGAAATATTCACGGCACATGGGAAAGAATAGGAAATATCTTTGGAAAATGGTAGGATATGATTGTATTTTACTTTATTTCCGTGCTTATTTGTTTAACCAGGGGAATGTTCTGTTCCAGCTTGGGGGTTGTAGTCTGTTTATATATGTGCACACGCATTTATATATGCAAGAAAATAAATATCTGTTTCCCATCTGGCTTTCAACGTGGTGGAAACTCCACATGAAGAGCTTGAAGGTGGAAGGAGATACAGAAAAGCAGTTCAGTTTTCCTCAATGCTTCCTGTAGCGTGTGTGCATTTTGGAGGCTGTGGAGGTGGCTGGTCACCTTTCTGGCCAGTGCAAATCACTAATCTCTGTCAGTCATGATTTTCCTTCATTTGAATGGTTTTGTCCTAGAGGAGCTGGTTTAAAGTTTTGACAGTAAAATGCTGTTCCTTCCTGCATCTTTAGGAGGCTTTAATTATATAGTTTGGGGGTTTTTTGTTGCGCCTGCCTTGAGATGATGG
This sequence comes from Scolopax mira, assembly GCA_004320125.1. Taxonomy (NCBI): domain Eukaryota; kingdom Metazoa; phylum Chordata; class Aves; order Charadriiformes; family Scolopacidae; genus Scolopax; species Scolopax mira. The sequence continues at coordinate 63,344 of BJBW01003769.1, forward strand.
TTACTGGTTTAAGGAATGAATATTCTGCTGTGGGAAAATCTCATTGTAGGATTGGAGATGCCAAACAGTATTCATCGGAGGATGATAATTATTGCTGACACTTGAGTGAACCACAAAGATAATCACGTGCCAAGACCTACCCGTTACCAGTGTTTCTGACTTTTTTTATAATTAAAAAAATTGTTTATGGAACTGTGATTTTTAGGTTGAGTATTAAATCACACAAGGATGTTGCCATGCCTATGCTGTACATTTGAGTATATGGTCATTGGATCTGGCTGAGATGGAGTTAATTTTACCCAAAGCAGCACCGAGCGAGGGTGTTGGTACCTACCCCAGTGTTTTGGCTACAGCTGAGCAGCTTCCCACACACCAGGGCTCTCTCCAACATTCCCCCCTCACCAGTAGGCTGGGGATGGACAAGAACTTAGGAGGGGACATAGCCAGGACATTGACCCAAACTGACCAAAGGGATATTCCACTCCATATGGAATCTGCTCGACAACAAAAGCTTGGAGAAAGGGGGGACGCTTGTTATTTATGACGTTTCTTTTCTGGAGCTCCTGCTCTGTACTGATGCTCTACTTCTTGAGAAGTGGCTGGCCGTTGCCTGATGATGTGAAGTAGAGAATACATCTTTTGTTTTCCTTTGCTTCTGCACATAGCCTTCTTTTCCTTTATTAAACTTCCATTATCTTGACCCACAAGTCAGTTTTTTCCATCTCGTTTTCTTCCCCTCCCATCCTGCTGAGGGGAGGGGAGGGATAGAGCAGCTTGGTGGGCACCTCACAGTCAGCCACGCTCAGCCCACCACAGTGGGTTCAGCTGTACTGAAGTTCATTACAATGTATAATTCTTAAATGAAATGCTCATGACTTTAACAATATAGGGTGTTACAGCTTGTGGAGCTTTGTATATTTTTGTAGTGGAGTGAGTATTGTGCATAGCTCAATGGAAAACCACTGGTTTCTGAAGTCATGGGAAAGCAGCTTAAGTGTCCACTGTTTGTGAGCAGTGAGTAAGCTTCAAAACACAGTTTAACTTGATATTAGGAAATTAAAAGGAGTATACTCATCAGTTCATCAGGGAACATACTCACAGTTAATAACAGAATTATTTTTTTTTATTATTAATTTGAGGGTCCGGAGGGCAGGTGGTGTTCTAGCATGTAAGGCTTCAGTTTCATTGTACTAGGTACTGTGTTATTAATAAAACTTCTGTCCCAATCTATTGACATTAGTCTTACAAATAAATACTGTGCTTATGCTTTGCGTGGTGCTTGTTTTTTAACTAGAATATTCCTGCAATCATAATATGAAATATTTCCCTTTTAAGGAAAATTGCTCAATTGTAAGGAATATTGTTCAATACTCCTTAGAAATGAAATTAAACCAAGAACTTGTTTTCTATTAGTGGTGTTACCAATGCAAGAGAGAAAATCACCTCTTTTCTGTTTATTACTGTGTTTATATGTTTCTTAAATAGTTTTGCCTTGTTTACCTCTTAAGATTAAATTTGTGTTAGCACAGTTGGAGTTCTCCAGCAATGATTCTATTCTGTGATTATTTTGGTTGAATTTTGTCTTTTGGAAGTAAATAACAGGGGCCCGCTTCTCCAAACACGCTTAAGATTTCATCCTTACAGAAATTAGCTTCCACATTTATTTTTAGGCCCTTCTAGCTTCAATTTTAAAATGGTTCATCCCTGGATTTTCTGCCATCCCTGAAATAGTGGCTGCCTTAACTATGCCAGAAGCAGTAAATACTAATTGCTGGGTTTCTGCTGCTTCAAAATATGGAGTGGGAGAGAAAGTGCTTATGTGTAGGTTGGATTGCAGGCCAGGCTTATGTGTACATCACTTGGGCTACAACTTGAAACACATGTGAAGTTGGCTGAGTTTCTTTTAAGTTAGTTCCTTTTGCTGTATTTCATCAAAAAATAGACATTGGCACGTTACATTATGCAACATCTTCATAGATTTAGAAATGGTGGGGAGTAGCAGACCACAGAGAAACAGAAGGAAGTGTGAGGCAGTGTCTGAGATACTTAGCTTTTGGCTGGTCTGGTGCACTGGGCAAACAACATTAGCTGGTCGGAATTCTCAGTTTTTGGATGTTTCCTTATGCAGATGCCTGACATGTTACGCAGTGGGCCTCTTTTTAAGAAGACTTGAATATCCAAAAATATTGTCTCTTTTCCTTTGCCACGATGTAACCCCTTGATAGTATTCTTGGGGATGCTAGGATGAGGAAACCATTTAATTGCTGGAAGATTTCCAACTCTTAGACTCCACAAGAAACGTAGGACCAGTGAGATGCTTATTCCTCTCTTGCATGTTTGTTAGAGGTGTCATGCTGGACATCGGGGGTAGGTGCACTTTGGCTGTCCCCAGCCACGTATAACACCCCCTGCTGAGACAATCAGCTTCTGGCAGATTTGATCCGGAGTAAGGAATTGGTAAGTGATGCTCCCACAAAGGTTTCTTGAACATCTGTGTGTTATGGAAATGTGACAACGCTGATGCTTAGTACCTTATTTGAAAGGAAAAACATTACAAAAGCCATTTCAAATCTAAACAAAGCAGAACTAGATTTAACCAGCTTTAATAGATTTAATTTGTGGGCTGAAATTGCCTTTTTGCTGTTCAGAAAGCCCCAAGTTACGTTCATTTTGCTGAGTTAGCTCTATGGGGTTTCGACTGGAAACATTTCTGTGCAATATACAACATATTTTGTAAACAAGGAAGTGATTGTGGGTTTGTGTAACAATGCAGTGCCAGTAAAAATATAGTTGTTGGGAATAGATGGAATTTCTGGATGTAAAAACTATCTTCTGTTATCAGAATGTGGCTTACCTGGTTGCTTTATTTAACATTGCAATCCTGGTTTTAGAAGGACTTTGTACAGTGTTGAATGCAATTTTGCAAGTGCTCAGGAGTCACACGGGCATGTCCTTTGAAATCAGTCAATGCTTTATGTCCCACCAACATACAGAACATAAGCAACTGCTATTAACTGAAATTTTAGAGCAGCATTGTATAAATGGACGCATTTCTCGTATCTATTTCATTCCATTGTTAATGGTAAAGCTGGCAGCGTTGCCCACACCAGTGGCAGCGCTGGGCTGGGAGGGCAGCAGTGGAGAGCTTCCAGAGCTTCCAGCTGGTTGAGCACCAGCGCTTTCTCCTAGCCGCTGGCCTAGGCTTTGCAGTGTGCACGGAGCTGCAGACCATCACAGCCAGATAACTGGGATCTCTCTGTCGTGTCATGGAAGATAATTTGAGTTTGTCTGCACTGCACCTCCGTCACAGGGGCTGCAGCCTAGAGGTGCCTTCTGGGAAAGCTCTCCACTGCATGTGGTTCCCATTTCAAAAGGATTTATGAATTAAATTCTGTTAAAAAATTATTAGATAACTTTATTTCACTGTTTTGCTCTTATTCCAAAGATACTACAGAATCATAGAATCATATTGGGTTGGAAGGGACCTCTGTAGATGATCTAGTCCAACCTCCCTACCAGAGCAGGTTGAACAAGAATAGCTCCAGGCTGGGTTTGAATGTCTCCAGCGATGGAGACTCCACCACTTCTCTGGGCAGCCTTCTTATGTTGAAGTTTGTGCCCATTTCCTCTTGTCCTGTCCCTGGGCATCACTGAAAAAAGACTGGCCCCAACCTCTTGACACCCACAGTATTTATATGCATTGTTAAATGTTTATAAACATTTATATTAAATAAATTACTGTTCAATGTTAAGCACGTCAACACCAGAAGATACTCACTTTGAAGGCCTCGCACTAAACAATTTATTAAACATAATCAAAAGGTCATCTAGTCCAACCCCCCCACAGTCAGCAGGGACACCCCCAAACAGACCAGGTTGCCCAGGGCCCTGTTGAGCCTCACCTTGAATGTCTGCAGGGAAGGGGCTCAAACACCTCCCTGGGCAATCTGTTCCAGTGCTCCATCACCCTCATAGTAAAGAACTTATTCCTAATATCCAATCTAAATCTGCCCTTTCCCAGCTTAAACCCATTGCTCCTCGTCCTGTCACTTTAGGCCATTGTAAATAGACTCTCCCCAGCTTTCCTGTAGCCCCCCTCAGGTACTNNGCTGAACAACCCCAGCTCCCTCAGCCTGTCCTCATAGCAAAGGTGCTCCAACCACCTGATCATTTTTGTGATCCTCCTCTGGACCCCCTTCATCACGTCCGTGTCCTTCCTGTATATAGAATCATAGAATTGTCCAGGCTGGAAGGGCTTTACTGTGGGGGTAGTGAGACACTGGAACAGGTTGCCCAGAGAAGCTGTGGATGTGTTACCACTTCAAGAAACATTGAAGACCAGGCTGGATGGGGCTTTGAGCAAACTGTTCTAGTGTCCCTGCCCATGGCAGGGAGGGTGGAATAAATGTTCTTTAAAGGTCCCTTCCAACCCCAACCGTTCTATGACTACATGATCATGACAGTGGCAAGAAGCTGAAGCAGCCTCCTTCCTCCCCAAACCAAAAGGCAGCAGTGCGGGAGGAGCCCGGAGGTTCCAGCTGGTTTTGTTGACCAACACTTGAACCAAGTCTGCGCCCCGGTGCCCCATGATGTCAAACTACTGCCATCAGGGGACTCCTTGGCTGCGGCCCCTGCACCACTGGTCACCGGGCGCAGCCAAACCCCCTGGGTGCCCACAGGCACAGCAAAGCGAGGCACAGCCAGAGTGCGGGTCTGTCTGCTTCTGACCATGTTTGTGGTGATATTAATTTCAGCACGAAGACAAAAAGAATGAAAACAGCCTTTAAAATAAGTGCTTCTGCACAGGACAAGCATTGCTAGACTTCTTCACTAAGTTACTGGATTAAGCCTCATTTTGAAATGTCATCTAGACACATGGAATTCAGAACCATATGAAAGCATCTGATTCTGGTAAACGTCATTAGATAAGACAGTTTTATGGTTTCTTTAACTTACTCAAAGACATGGATGAGGTGAATCTCTGTAGGATTTTTGCTCTTTCAGGTGTATAGAGTTGACTGAAAGACAACAGAAAGTGGTTTCCTGTCACCCAAAATATTTCATATCATGAGTCACAGAAGTGGAGGTTTCTCAAAGGATCTTGGTACTTAACTCCTTAAACACTTACAAATCTGTCCCTAACACCACAAAACAGAAATTGAAAATAAGTTTTAGAATGGAAGTCAGTATCCATTTTTACATATAATTGAATGATGATCATATAAGAATGAGTAAAAATAATACTTCTTTGTCCCATTGAACTGGGATTTGCTTCATACCAGTACTTGGAAATGCTGAGAATACAAAAAAAAAAAAAAAAAAAAGTTTATTACTCCTCCACTCTTATGTGGATTATAAACGTGCACTAGGCTTTTATAACAAACCAAAGTTCCCATATACACAATGATCTTAAATGTTAAGATTCTGTGATTCTTGTGGAACTCTTACCACAGCTGCTAAAATAAAATAATAATTTAAAACATCTGGAAATTTGAACACTTTATATACTCACTGCATACTTACATACAGTAGGCTAACTGTGCCACTGCACTAGAGGGTTTAAAATAAGCCCAAAAAAGAAGTTTAACAGCCCAGTTAAAACAGTCTTCTGTTCCTGTCCATATAGCCAGATTCTCCTGTTGACTTTCATTTCACCTTGTTGAATGGCGTTTGCAATAATATCATCAAACTACAGTCAACAATCATCTAGGAACTTTCAAATTCTAGTACTTCTGTAAACTTCCTAGCAGAATGGGGATGACATTTAAGGATACTATTGTTTTAGAAAACATTCTATAAAATACCGACTTGTGAACTGATTTAAGTGGTCAAACCATGCTGCCATAGACAGAATTTCAAAGGAAATGGAGCACAGTTCTTTCCCTTGCTAATACTACTGCTGACCTATGCAGCTTGTGATGAATATGCAACTGATTCCTAATGGAAATGAGAAACAGATAGGAAATCTACATAGTTTTCTGCTTTAGGGAGGATCGTGAACAATTATCAAAAGTAACAACTTATATCTGGATACAACCTGGTCAATGACTGAACTGAGAGCAGCTCTGTGGGGAAGAACTTGGGGGTACTAGTGGATGAAAAGCTCAACATGAGCTGTCAAAGTGTCCTCACAGCCCAGAAAGCCAACTGCATCTTGGGCTGAATCAAAATAAGTATGTCCAGCAGGTCGAGGGAGGTGATTCTGCTCCTCTGCTCTGCTCTGGTGACACCCCTCCTGGAGTACTGCATCCAGCTCTGGAGACCCCAACATAAAAAAGACATAGACCTGTTGGAACAGGTCTAGAGGAGGGCCATGAAGATGGTCAGGGCACTGGAGCACCTCCTGTATGATGACAGGCTGAGAGACTTGGTGTTGTTCAGCCTGGAGAAGAGAAGGCTCTGGGGAAGAACCCTTTATCAGGGAGTGTAGTGATATGACAAGGGATAATGGTTTTAAACTGAAAAAAGGTAGATTTAGATTAGATACTAGGAAGGAATTCTTTACTGTGAAGATGGTGGAATGCTTAGTTACTAATTTGTGCTTATATGCCTATAAGATTTATTTTATTAAAAGCAAACTTCTTAAAAATCTACTTCATAACATATTTTCTTTGTTATTGTCATAAGACTATGACAATATTTTCTGGGAGACCTATTGTCACAAAAAATAATAGACACCTAAGTCAGTTAAGTATCAAGACCATGAAACGTAAATTCATCTTCTGGGGGACTCTCAAACAGGGTATTCAACTAGCAAGAAAGAAATAATGCAGAGCTCATTCCTACTGAAGTCACTAGCAGTTAAGATAGTCTTTCAGATTGAATAAATATTAGTACAGACTTTCAAAGCTGTTGTTATTTCATATAGACATTACAGCCACAAACAGCAGTCTTTCCCAGAAGTTTCCATTCAGTATTTGATTTAACTTCATAATTGAAGTGTTGAACATCTCTGGTCATAAAAATATGCGTTTACCTTGTAGCTTGGTGTCAAATATGTAGGGAACCTGAGTACCCAGCTCCCATTGCTGCCTCCACATTTTTAAAAATCCGGTTAGATGCACGTCTGAATTTTTAGATACCTTTGTTAGATACCTCTTTACTGTGAGGGTGGTAGAGCACTGGAACAGGTTGCCAGGGAGGTGGTTGAAGCCCCTTCCCTGGAGACATTCAAGGTGAGACTCGACGAGGCCCTGGGCAACCTGGTCTAGTTGGAGGTGTCCCTGTGACTGCAGGGGGGTCAGACTAGATGACCTTTGAAGGTCCCTTCCGGCCCAGATGATTCTATGATTCTATGACAAGGTGTCTCATTATCCTGTATTAGGAAAAAAAAAAAAAAAGTAGGAAACTGATCTGTGTTCATGAAGTTCTATAATTCCCAATGAACCAAAGTTCTCAGCACATATGTCACTACTTAGTTATTCTTATCTTGGGACCTGGGTCATCCAACCAAAAGCACGAGTTATCATCAGAGCTGAATGATCAGTTTACTTCCATGCCATTGAGGACAATGAGGATATTTGGACTATTAACAAGTGATCAATTTAGGCATAATTGAGAGTGACATTACACAGTTGGAACTTTAATCTCAAAAGGAAAATCAATGTGGTATTTTTCCAGAGAAAATTCTACAAAGCTCAGACTTCCTAAAAACTACTTGGCACAAAAATCTAATTTGGGCATGGTAGGTAATAATCTTGTGTTGGCAGGGGAGTTGATCAGATGGCTCATGACAATAATCCTCCCCATCCCTTATTTTTATCACTTACGTTATGATTCCAGCAGAGGGCTACCTCTTGTTGGCAGAGGAGGGCATTGACTCAAGTGCAGCTGTTGGATCCAAGTTTCTGTATCTCCAGGTACCCTTTATGAAGTGATTAGCAAAAGCAACGTCAAACCACTCACCCCCTCTTGCCAGGCAGCTGGGCTGGGCTGTGATTTGCAGCCAGGGAGTTTCTGTCTAGCCTGTTGCTTGCTACGCACAGTCACTCAACCATGGGCTCGCCTAATTGCAACCACTGTAGTTCATATTTTCCTTTTGTTTTTAAAGCCAGGGGTAATCTGGAGCACACATCAGAGTAAAAAACAGAAAAAAGCAGTCCTATATTGTAAAAGGACTATAGTTCTGCTATATAATTCTGTTATATATTCTGTATAATTCTGTTACATTATGTCTTAAGTAATGGGCACTAGTCAATGCTCTATTTTAAAATATTTTAAAATATTTTAAAATGATTTGTATCATTCATTTCTGCACAAAGCCATGTGACATCCCTCCCCCCCACCCCCTGCCCCGGTTTCAATGTCAGCTGGTGCTTGGCAGCCCATTCCAGAACGTTTATAGCAGTGTTTAATGACTGGTTTGGCATTCTATCTCTAATGGGAAAAATACTTTTCTTCTGAATTCCAAGGAGCAGCAGTCACAGTTCTCTATTTACAGATAAACAGTCAGAATACAAGATTTAGTGCTCATTATACTCCTCGTTCCCTATTTTTGTGGGATGTATAATAATTTTTCTTATTACCTGAATCGAATATACAAAATACAATATACAAAAATACTTCTATTATCCCGATCTATTATCGCTATTATCTATTATCGCCTGTCTTCTCATACTTTGCCTGTTTGTCCTTTTGGGTCCTGGGTCTGCAAATGAATGTGTACACCACGTACTGTGAAAGAATCAGATTTTGAATTTGTGAAGCTCATAGAGAAGCATCCTACCCTCTTGTATGACTATATAGCTGTGATGACACCCAAATTGCTCCTAGAAACCCATTCATAATATTTATTATTTTTCAGAAGTTGGCATTGTGACAAGCACTACCAGCCTTACCCAAAGCAAGCTAATTCTGGGAAGAGCTTAGGAAAAAAAATATGTGTTCTTAATTTCCATCTAGAAGTATTAGAGCCAAAGAAGTGTATCCTGCAAATAGAACCACACACTAGATCCCACTGGGCTCCCATTGGTGGGACATAGTGGGAACTATGCGGCAGCTTTAAAGGCATTCGTAAACACGTATTTTAATATTTTGTACATTTATTCTTAGATCAGAATTTAGTGAATTTTTGTTTTTTAATAAAACACCTGAACTTGCTTGTAAAGTATTTTGAGAGAAAGGATTCCGGGGAAAGAGCCAAACAATTAAAGCTTCAGCCAAGATGGGCTAAAGCTAAGGTTTGCAATGCCCACTGTTAAGAAATTAAGTGTTCAGCATGAGTCTTCTTTATTGAATAATGCTATAGATTGATAATTGAGGAGAAAAACATTCCCTCTTGTACTTCTGCCCTTTCTATGAATTACATTGAATCACAGTGCATTTAAGAAGATTAATTAAGGGTTTGCAATTGGACCCACATTATATCCCATATGCAGTATTCATCCTAAAATACACTATAAGGATAAAAGGCAAAGCTACTGCACAAAACTGTGTGCCTTAGCAGTCCTTCCTTGGAACAGCTTCATTATCTCACAACTCTGAATCAGTGTCTATGTAATATGAAGGGCAAATGATCTGAACTCCTAGGAAGACCAAACCTTTTCTTTTTTTTAATTGCAGATATATTTTTAACCCAAACCATTGATAAGATTGGATTGCTAGTGCTACTAGTTTCATACATATAAATGCTTGCATTTTTCTGTACCACCTGGTCAAAGAAATTTATTACTTAAATAAAGTATCAAGATTTCTTGATGGTATATTATCTATACTGTAGGATCTATATAACTAAACAAGAAAACTAAGCACCAGCAGCTTCCATAGCACACTGACAGAATGATGAAATCATCATTAAATGGATCTGAGTTGCAAGTACCACTCGGCATCCCAGAATATAGAAGCCAATGGTTGTTTTTACAAATACAAAGATCCTGGATCCAAAATGGTTTAATTTCACTATGACTGGGAGTCTCTGAGAGCAATCATTTCATGTAGTCATTAGTTTATTCTGGCACAATAAGTAACCACATGTTCCTGAATGAAGCGAGAGCTTGTGATCTTAGAAGTGGTGTACAGCAATCTGGACTGGTATAGATGTAAGAAATCCAATAAATCAAAGTCCATCTGTACATTATTTCATAATACTCCCTCAAAATGCCTTTTGGAATATTCATAAATTGCAAAATAAGGGAATTTTCACCATCTGTAACATACAGAAGGAGGGTAATTGGCAGCTGCTCACAAGTTAAAGTCCTCCTAGCAAGAAAACACATAGCAGATCTCTCTGTTGCCTATGATTCCAACTTTGGCTTCGCCTCTGTGTAGGAGCAGTATCCAGAGGCTTGTGCTATTCCAGTACCGTCACTGAATCTCCTACTACAGGCCTGCTTTCGGTTCAACAGCTCTATACCCTGTATCTAGCTCATTCAGTCTCATCTGAATGCACATAGGGCAACCAAGATGATTAAGGGATTAGAGTATCTCGCTTACGAGAAAAGGCTCAAAGAGCTGGGGGTCTTCAGCCTCAAGAAGAGAAGACTGAGGAGAGACATTATTTATGTTTACAAGTTCCTAAAGGGTGGATTGAAGTCTGATGGAGCCAGACTCTTTTCAGTGGTTTCCAGCGATAGGACGAGGGGCAGTGGGCATAAGCTGGAACATAGGAAGTTCCACTCAAATACGAGGAAAAACTTCTTTACAGTGAGGGTGATGGAGCCCTGGAACAGGCTGCCCAGGCAGGTCATGGAGTCCCCTTCTCTGGAGGTTTTCAAGACCCACCTGGATGCAGTGCGGAGTGATGTGCTCTAAGCCTTCCTGCTTTAGCAGGGCACTTGGACTAGATGATCTCTAGAGGTCCCTTCCATCTCTGTCAAATCTTTGAATCCATGAATCCGTGAATATTTTATGAACATGACTTGCAGTAACAGGTATTTGAAACATATGATCACTGGTAAAATTAAAACTTGATGATTGCTTTTCTCATTATGTGGTGTCATTTATTGGCCAGAGATCATTTAGTGCTCATGTTTACATTCATATTAATTAAAATTGTACCAACTGTTTTTATGTTCTATCAATCACAGAAAAACAAAGATGACATTTTCTAGGAGTAAATGCAGCATTTATGGTACTACAGTCAGCTGTCTTTGCTTGGGTATCAGATGTGGAAGCTTAGACACAATGTTCTCATCAGTTTGACAAATCCCATAGCACCTCAAGTATTTACTATGTTGGCTTTCATACCTTTAACAGCAAAGAAATACATCTTAAAACAAACAAACAAAAAAAACAAACAAAAAAACCAAAACCAAACCAAAATAAAATAGAAAAGGATGGTCAAGTTCCTTGACTGAGAAAGCCATCAAAGACGTTTACAAGCACATATGTTAACACAGTCTGTCATGCTGTCTGTTCCTCCATACAGCTATTGGAATACATTCAGTAAAAGCATACCTAGGACATAGGCTACTACATGAAATTAACAGTCTCACTGGGAGCCAGTCATGGTCCCACCTGATAATATTCATACATTGATGATCCCCACCTAGTTCCTTCACCTGCTAAGCTACAGAACCAAGTTTGTATTTAGCTGTATGGTCTACATTTGTTGCTTTACTTGACTTTCAACAACAAAAAGTAATTTCATATCCTAGTCTTTCTCATTTTATACCCACATGCTGCTGCTGTTAATTTATATTCATATTTAGTAGTGTTTCCACTTTTTATTCAATTCCTTCTTATTTTCAAGTATCTTCAAGTATAATGGTATCTTCTTTTGACCTTTCACTTGCTTCAGAAGAGTTTGCCTTTACACAGTTCGTGTATTTCATTTACTTCTCTTAGAGGTTTCTCTGTCCTACGCTCTTAGTTTATTTTATTAGATTATTTTTTCAAAAGATTGCACTTACCACTTCCCTGATTTTGTTGTGGTCTGCTTTCCTGAAACCCATAATTTTTATTTCAACTGCTCTCATCCCTTCTTTCTTTCCAAAAGCAAACTTATTATCATACAGTAAAGAGAAAAAAAGCTGTGTCAAACAATATATAGAAGCTACATTTGCTAGGTAATGACCTCAATGGGTGAGAAAAACTGTCAGTGATTTTTTAGCTTTCTTTTAATCTGAAGTTTTTGTTTCATATTCATTTTCACTTATGTATAAGTGGATGAAATAATATGTTATTGTTAATTTCTCTTGACAGCTATAATCATGGTGTTTTATTTTCACTTCAAAGGATCTCTAAAACATTTAAATGTATACAAAAGGACGTCATAAAATTTAGTAGGAAAGCAACCATGAAAGTTCTATGAAATTAATACCTCTGAGATAAATAATTATTTACTGAAATCTGTATGAAAAACCATAGAGGGATACTTTCTACATCATTTAAAAATGACTAATGATTTAGTTGAATAGGTTGGTATAGGGAATATTAAATAACTTAATTCCTTTTATAGAATACTAATGCTTCTACAGGTTGCTAAATTGCCAATTAAAATTATGAAAGAGATGAAATCTGTGCACGAAGAACTTGCTGTCAGATGAAGTGTCTGAGTGATGCATACTAAAAAGAAAGAAATACTTTGGGCAAGAAAGTAAACCTCTATTCTCATGAAGGCTTTAACAGGATTTTTAAGGATCAGAGGCAACTTCAGTTCTAAAGATCTCAACTAAACAGAGAAGAAAAGAAGAAAGAAACTGCAGGGGACGCAATTTATATGTCATGCAAAGCCGAAGCATTAAAATGTGCTTTGCTGATTAAGGAATATAAAGGTGCTGAATCCTTTGGCTTTAACAAAATGGATGAGGAAACAAATTACACTTGACTTGATATCTGTCTCTCCACTGTGGTCAGAGTTATTCCAAGCATGGGGCTCATGGTCCTGCTCCTAACATCTACAAGAGGTTCACTGGCACCCTGCAAGCTCTGCTGCTCAGCACCATGGCAGGACTGAGCCCACAACAAATGTTTGTACAAACCTGCTTTCTCCTCAGCAGTACTGTCTATCTGAAACAGGACAGAAAATGACACACATTTGAAGAAATATTTAGAAGCATGCACTGGTTCCTCCCACCTTTTAATGCTTTGTACGTTGACATGTTTTTTCCTCTTTCCCACAAAGTTGGTTTCTTTGTTATTGGTTCATATTATTGCCAGTAGCTACTGTCAGTTCCGCTGTTTATAATCTCTGTGATGCTCAAGCTGGGCAAAATTTATTTGGGGTAGGGAGGTGTATTTCTCAGTTAAACCTTAGTGTGTTACAACAAAAGAGGGCCAAGAAATGCTGATCTGTGACACTGTGAGGTTTTTACTGGCAGCAACAAAACCACTGCTAGTGTCATATTCCTTGTGGTGGGCTCTTCCCACACTAGCTCAGATGGCTGGTCACCTCCCCACTAAGGTAACCTTGGGCTTTGGGCTTCTTTTCTTCTCTACCCTGACAAGAGAGAGACTTGCTGTCTGTAACCTCTGAATTTGTGATGTAAACAGCATTTTTTGTGGTTACAATTCTTGGCAAAAGTGGTGCTTCTAGGAACAAAAACCCCTTTGCTTGGAAAACAGGAAAAAGCAGAAGTCTGCACTACAGCATTCAGACTGTACAGATTTGAAGAACTGCAGTTGCCCCCAAATCTACTGATGAGTAACAAAAAGCTTAAGAATGATAAATATATTTCCAGGGCCTAATGTCTCTGCAGGTCTCTGCTCTGCCAGTTGATCATACATACTGAGTTTTTCGCTACCCTGTACAGATTAGTAGTCAATCTTGCAGCAAACTCCAGTACTACTCGCAGAGTATGGGACAAGATTTTGAGATATTAGTTAGCAGTGCGACAGGGAGGAGCAGGTGAAGGGATTCTCACAGTTTATTTCCTGGAGGGGTATGACCCTGCCTCAGGGCTGCCAGGTTGAGATGTGCAGCTCCAGAGACAGAGAGAGCAGATCATGAAAAATTTCAATTTACCGGTGTCAGGCCAAAGAATGATGACATTGCATTTCCTCCCATCCCATACTCTTGTCTCCAAGCCAGCCTTCTCGAATCTGTAGTCATGACTGTTCTCTCTGCCTCCCCCAGTCTTTTCTGATGTACCCCCATAGGTCTGTACAGAAAACATGATTCCAAAACATGCATTTGCTATGTGTCTGCTCTGCAGCCTTTTATACAAGACTGTTCCCAAAAAGCACAGAAAACGCAGCAGACCCATACTCTTCCATTAACACTGCCTAGAATTGAATGCTGGCTGCTCTGCACTGAGCTACATGCAACACAGGTGTGCCCACATGGCAATGCATCTTCACCAGTCCTCATGTGCTCCAGTACGTTCCCTTTGCTTTGCTTCACTTCAATTAGCTTCATGTTGCTTCATGCTGCTTCTCTTCACCACAATTACATTCAGAGCTTTACTAAGGGTTATTCCACATCATGTAGGGCCTAACTGTAACTGTGAGGACCTTCCAAGGCAATGACCGACTCATTCAAGTCAATTGCCTGGTAAAATGCATAACCAGAAATTAGCTCCAGTTGGAAGTCCAAGTACTGCTACTGAAAAATAAATTATGCTTAGAAGCCACAGACTGAAGTAGAGGTCTCAGCAAAAATGCAACGTCCTCAGAGGAGATTGGAGAAAGCGATCATAGAATCACAGAATCATAGAATTGTTTGAGTTCGAAGGGACCTTAAAGATCATCTAGTTCCACAACACCTGTCATGGACACCTCCCACTAGACTTAGTTGCTCAAAGCCCCATCCAGCCTGGCCTTGAACATCTCCAGGGATGGGGCATCCACCACTTCCCTGGGCAACCTGTTCCAGTGTCTCACTACCCTCACTGTAAAGAATTTCTTTCTGGTGTCTAATCTAAATCTCTCTTCTTCCAGTTTAAAATCATTGCCCCTTGTCCTGTCGCTGCACTTCCTCATAAAGAGTCCCTCTCCGGCTCTTCTGTACGCTCCCTTCAGCTACTGGAAGGCTGTTATAAGGTCTCCCCAGAGCCTTCTCTTCTCCAGGCTGAACAACCCCAGCTCTCTCAGCCTGTCCTCATAGGAGAGGTGCTCCATCCCTCTAATCATCCTCGTGGCCCTCCGCTGCCACTGCTGCAGCAGGTCCATGTCCTTCCAGTGTTGAGGACTCCAAAGCTGGACGCAGTACTCCAGGTAGGGTCTCAGCAGAGCAGAGTAGAGGGGCAGAATCACCTCCTGAGACCTCCTGGCCACACTTCTCTTGCTGCAGCCCAGGACACAGTTGGCTCTCTGGGCTGCCAGCATGCACTGCTGGCTCATGTTGAGCTTCTCATCCATAAGCACTCCCAAGTCCTTCTCCTCAGGGTTGCTTTCCAGGCATTCTCTGTCCAACCTGGACAGTATTTGTGCCTGGAATTGCCACATCCCAGGTGCTGGACCTTGCACTTGGCTTGGTTGAACTTCATGCGATTTGCATGAGCCCACTTCTCCAGCCTGTCCAGGTCCCTCTGGATGGCATCCCTTCCCTCCAGTCTGTCAACAGTAGAAGACAATTCAGAAAAAATAATCCCTAGAGATAAAATAAAACAGGACACACAACAACTCCATGAGAAATTCATTTCCATTTTAGTATATTTTCTATGGTTCTTTGCAAGAAAAATTTATGTTCATGTTTTTATGTTTTTATTTTGCATGGCTTTCGCTGCACTCGGGTAGCAGAGTTCATGTTTTGTCATACTACGTAACCAAACCTACATGTCATACTACATGATCAAACAATATAGCTGATGAGGCTTCATTTCAAGATTTATCTGTAATTAGTGTAATGATTTTACTACGAAAAACAGAACAATTAACTATCATTACAGAAATCTCTATGTGTTGATTTCCTCCTAAGACAACATCCTAATAATAAAACAAGGGTGAGCTTCCTTTTTGCTCCCCTCAGGAACACCCTGCTCTGCAGCCATGATGGAGAGTGCCTGTCAGGACACAGGGTTTTGCTGCAGCACACAGCACTCTCCTCCCATCACCACGTTTCTCTCCCTCAGTCACAGGTGCTTCAAGATCAGGGCTGTCTCTGACTCCTCTGGGTACAAGGAATATATTCCTCTCACCTTTAATTGTGAGAAAGCTGACATTTCTACTTACATTGTGTTTGAGACCCAGTTAAGCCCATCTGGGGAAGAACAGGTCTGGGGAGGAGGGCCACTGCAGACTGGTGTTCAGGCTGGCCAGCACAAGAGAGAAAAGAAGAGGGGAACTCACAATGAAAATATTAAGAAATGCTTCTTGGAAATGAATCTAGAGCTCAGGTAGGGAGGTATGTTTGTGCACTGGGGTGTTGCAAGAAGTAGGTCACAGACTTCCACACAGTCTGGCTGGGAAGGCATTTCAAATAGCTGTGGTTTGGCTCTGAGTTGCAGACGCCCCACAATGTGCCCTGGTGACTGCAGAACATTCTGGAATCTTCTGCCAGTCTGTCATGTGCCTGATGGAGGCTGAGACACCCTGACCCTCCTCACTGTGGGGCTCAAGCCACCCCAACACTCCTCACTGCGCACTGAGTTTACCTACAACTGATCATAGCTTTAGTCTTGTTTTCTGCTAAGATTACACAGCTGCCAAATTGTCTCCCTCCTGTCATGAGATGAATAAGTTTTATTTAACTGGATGAATTATTTCAAGGCAAATATTTTGTTTGCAACTGACTTGGTAAAACTTCTATAATTTCTATTTCCCTTTTCTATAACGCAGGGGAAAGGCCAAGATGTTCAATGACAATGGGTTTCTCAATCATTTCAGTTCATTTTGGATGGTTTTGTGAATACTAATATAAGAAATTCAATAGAAAAAAATTGAGATAGAATAAAGGAAGAATTTACCAAAGTAGCTAATAACATCCCCTTCCTCCTCAGGCCCTGCCGAGAAACAAAATAAAGTTCACTGATTCCTTACTTACCAAAATGAAGACTGAATTAATGGGAAAGCCACAAATTGGCTTCTCATTCTCGTCACACTCCATAACCGCATGTAGTCAAAAGACAGGAGGAAACCCACAGTGGTGCTGTTTTGCAGCAACCGCTGGAATTACACTGGGAGTTAACATGCCCTAAAAACCTTATAATCTCTTTGTTCAGGACATAAGATCGCAGTCTTCCCTTTTGTTCCAAAAAAATAAGTCCTAAGTATGCAATGGGGAAAATATTATCTCGATAGGACACCATAGAAGTTACTAAAAATAAATTTGTGGAATTACAAACATATTGATGGAATTATCCTGTTTTGTTTCAGCACACTATAAAACCAAGCTTGTAAATCATCTCTTCTTTTTCTAATATAGAATCACAGAATGATTGAATCGTTTGAATTGGAAGGGCCCTTAAAGATCCTTGAGTTCCAACCCCGCTGCTGTGGGCAGGGACACCTTCCACTAGAGCAGGTTGCTCAAAGCCCCATCCAGCCTGGCCTTTAACATTTCCAGGGGTGGGGCTTACACAACTTCTCTGAGCAATCTGTTCCCATGTCTCACCATCTTCAAAGTAAAGAATCCCTAATATCTAATCTAAATCTCCCCTCTTTCAATTTAAACCATTACTTGCAAGTTTTCACATGATCCATTGGAATCATGCAGGACCTTACCCAGTAACTCACATGTATAGGGGCATCAGTGTTTAAACCAGGTGTCTTACATTCTTTATGGACTTCTGTTCATGACTGATCTAGAACATCAGAAATATCAGTAATAGTATGTGCAAGTATTCTCTTTTACTGGAAAGAAATATCCCTTCTGATATCTAGGACAATCAAATGTCCTCCATAACCATCATTTATTAAGCCCAGGGACCGAAAATATAAACTATATTTTTTAAATTATCTGGGAATCAAATAGAAAAAAATATATATTTAAAATCCTTGTTATTGCTAGAATCATTAGTTTGAAACCATTGTGAAAGTTACTAGTATTTAATGCAATTTTTCAACTTCATCACATTTCAGCTTCTGTATTACAGAGATGTTTGAATCTTTGTTCTTCTTATTTGGTGAATGGCCATGAGGCCATCCTGAAACTTTTGTAACCTTTGGCAAGAACTCCTGACTTAGCTAAAATATCTGCTTCTATTAGCCAAAGCAGTTGTGGGATGATTAACCTATGTTTGTGGCCCCGCTACGACAGGCTGGGGACAGCACACCACCCTGACTCAGTAGTTTTATATTCCCTTTGGCCACAAAAGCTCATCCTTGATGTCAGTATTTACGCTGCTCAAATCTCCATATTTATAGGTAATTTTTTTTTCAACAGATATTTAATCTTGCACACTTGAATTTTAGCTATGAGCTCCAAGCGCTAAACTTGAATCCACACTTCTGATGTTTTTCAATCTTCTTTGTAAGCTATGGACCTGGAGAAAGCACTTTGTGCACTTGCAACTGTTCATAACACATGCTGCAGTAAGTACAACTCTGGCTTGATGACATAGGAACTGCCATGTAGTGTTTAACAGCTGCTGTGCTGCTATAAATTTGTCTGTTATAATTCCTTTCTTTATCATTAATTTGGGATGACTCGTGCTGCATGTGAAATATGGGGGTTTCATATCCAATGTCTTTGTTTTGTAATAAGCAGTAAATATTTCCTCCTTGGAATGCAAAAACTCATTCCAGTGGAAGACAAAACAAAGCAAGTTCTAGGTACCTTAGAAGTCAGGGTCTGCTGTTTCATTGAATATTTTTGCTTATTCTACTTATTTCTAAGTGTTTTGAGTTCAATACCAGCATATGAATCATGTGTTGTGTTTGCTGGACTTTTTAGCTAATTTTGTGGCCTGATATAGACCATCAGCTCTGGGACACCTAGGATTATAGAAATTTCACCTTTAAAAAATTTGGGCTGTAGTTTACTTCCCCACTCCCTTTGTTTCCTCTTTAATTTTAATAATTTCTCAGTTATAAGTCTATTAGTTGTTCTTGATATAGGCTTCAGATAAAGGACACATTTACACTGTATTTTACTATGATTCTTTTATTTATGTCTATTAATTAGGATGCTACCTCCAGATATATAACCAAGCAAAATTTCTTGAGACATAGCTTTCTCAAAGAAAGCCTCATTTTTAGTATGCTCATGTGCAGTGAATTACAATTAGAATGTACGTAATTTCATATAACTAGAGCTAGTCCTTCAAGAGAAATGGAAAGGGGAAACCATGAATATGTGAGGAAAAAGTTTCAACCCATAAATTGGCTTTTCTCCTATATCTCCTTTTCACAGGAAAAATAAATACATCCACTAGCAAGACTGCTGATTGATTAACTCTGCTTGAGTATGGGAAGTAATTCCATCAAATCTTTCTCCCTTTGTCTCGAGACAGTGCACACTGTTAACCTATCTTTTCTTTTCACTGTTTCGTCTGAGTGCTTTGTGCTCGTAATGGATATTGTCTAGTTTGCTAACATGGTCTCTCTTATTGCATCTATATACATATTTCAGGCCCCAGGCCTGTCTAGAATCCCAGTTTATGTAAAATGGAGTAATCTTGAAAACTGCTACTCTTCATTAGAGGACTGTACATATTTGTAAATATGGCATGGAAGGTAGATGAACATATAGTAAAAAAGATCCTTGTCCCTTCAATTAACAATTCAATCAGATGTTACAGTATAAGGACTGTAATCACTGTTTTGTTTACAAATGTTGGGTTAATGGCTTTTGTTAAGAAGAAGGCATGACTGACCTCTCTTTATGATACTGCTGTTAAAAACTTCATTAGCTCAGGTTGTGTAGGAGTAAATAATTTCAGTGTGTATTATGCATTTTCCTCTGTGCCATGCCCATTCTAATAGTAGGTGGATCTGTTCCAACATCTCAGGTTTGGGATTTAGCCTAGAGCTGTAGAGATTCAATATTTTACCATGGAAGTCTGCCCCTTGTTAATCAAGATAAGGGTCATTACATTGGAATTTAACCACCTACTCTATAAAGATGACTGACAAGTACAGTTACCCCCTCTGATGACTTTCTTTGGTTTGATTTGGTTTCAGTCCGAGTCAGACAATACTCCAACTTTTTTTAACAAAGAATCCCTGATACTCAGAGAAATAAACATATCTGTAGCTTTGTTGCTATCAGCAAAGAATGCCCTGATTAAAGTATTCTGCAGCTTCTATGATCAATAATGTAAGAGCTGAAGCATCAGATTCTGCTGTAGAAACATAAAATGCTTACTCTAAACAGAATGTTGCAAGAAAAAAGGCCTTTGGGAAAAACTAAGCAGGATTTTGCCCATGACACATTTTCGATGTCTGCATAGCCTGGTCCAACGACATGGAGCGATATCCAAGTTCTTAACAAGATAGTTCTCAATATCTGTATAACTAATTATCTGAATAAATATCGTATTAGTATTGATGTCCACATAGGATTGTATTTGAAAACACATATTTTGTTTAATCAGAAAAATCTTTGACTTTTCTATCCAGAGTCCTGATACTCTGGAGCGTTTCAGATAAATAGTGGGAAAGCTGCTTGCATTTTACCATATATATCCAATATATGTTGTTTGAAAATACTAGTGTGAATAAATTAACTAGATCTTTCAGATACTTTAAACATATTTTTGACTTTTTGCGAAGACATTTAGAAGTTCTTCAGAGCAGTGCCTATCTACAGCCATAGACTTGAAAAAGGAGATTCATATAAAGTAATATTATATTAAATGGATCACTTGGCCAAAGGATTTAAGAAAATAAAAACAAAAAATTGTGCATGGGCAAAGGGTAGATCTGTATTTCTCCAAGTAGAAAGAGTTGGTATTTAGAAGATATTAATGTAAGACTTTTTTAACATGTATCCCATTTAAGAATTCAGCATAATGTTATGCTTCTAGTCATTCATTAATAGCACTAGTGGAAAATCCACTGGTGACTCACTGCAAAGACCTCTGCTTTCAAATGTCTGTGAAACACCTTACTCTTCATTCTTAGGTAAACAAGACAGAGGAGTTCCCTGCTTCAGATGTCTCTCAATTTTTTAATAATCTAAAAATACTGTCTGAGCTTCAGACTCAGACTTGAGTCATAGTTTTATGTGACTCAAATAACCACCAACCAAATCTTATCAAATCACAGGAGAATGATTTCAATTGTCTTAGGTTAAAGTGGGCACAATAATAACTAATCCTGCCCAATTGCATGTTAGTTTTGGCAACCTAACTACCCATTTTATGTTCTCAGGAATTTTATAACTCTCATCTACATGATGCTCACTCACACATCGAAGTTCCATAATGAAAGAATTAAGAACAGCACATTTTGAACACTTTATCCTCTTACAAAGCCTTTGTAAATAGTATTTTCAAGAAGTTTTTAGCCGGTCACACTGATATTTTTTTCTTCTCAAATGAATGTGCTAAGCACAGGAATTAATAGAGTGCCTAGCATAGAATTTAAATGGAAAAATCTACCAAAGATGTATGTATTTTGGATTGTCAACTTGGTATTTATTTGGAGTTGGAATACCAACACACTGCGATTACCTAGAGAAGGGATTGGGAAGCCATGAGCAGTGGATACCCTTTCTTCAGATCTATTGGTTGAGGAATTAATTTGCAAACTTCATTTGACCAACATGCACTAGAGATAACATCTTGCACTAGAATCTGGACTTTGAAATCTGCAACTGTCTCTAATAAGTTTGTTCATACTACTCATGTGTAAATTAATATTTATTAGTGATTTCACCATTATTTTTAGGATCCTCCTCTATATACATATCATTGAATTTTCATTGACTTGAATTTGAGGACTAAATTGAGGTGCTTAACAAACTGCCAGAAATGAATGCACTTCAGAAAGTGGCAGAAGAAGATGTCAGATAACTTCTAAATTTGGGATCAATCTTTCTCAGTTTTACTATGTACCCTGCAAGAAACTACTTAGTTAGGCAATAGATGTATATAAGGATTAGTCATTTAATGCTTATGAAACACATTGAAGCTAGAAGACTAATATTTAGAATTTTATCATTGACTCACTGCTGTGATACCTGAGAAAACTCAGAGATAAGAAAATGTTAGACAAATACTTCATTCACCAAAAAGTACAATTTCAGTGCCCCTGAAAATATTCACAAATCTGAACTGGGCAGAAGGAATGTTAGTCAGACTAGACCCACAAATGTCAGCAAACCAAAAGCAGTGTGATGAGTGTGGTTTCTCAGCAGCTCAGATCTCAAGATACTTAAGTTCCTTTTGAAAGACCTTCCAATGACCTGCTGAATCTATAACAGACATCATTCAAAGAGTTGCAGTAATGGCTTAATTTAGGTTGGAAGGTACCTTCAGAGTTCATAAAGGCAACCCCTTCCTCAAAACAGTTTTAATTACACTATATTGCTTAGGTACCTGACTATTTGAATACCTCCAGGGATGAAAGTCCAAAACCTTTCTGGGCAGCCCTTCAAATGTTTTACCTCCCTCATGATAAAGAAATTTTTCCTAATATCAAAATGGAATTTCCAATGTTCCAGTTTGCGTTCATTGCCACTTGCTCTTCCTCGGTGCACATCCAAGAAGACTCTGTCTCCATCTTCTCTGCATTTTCTTATCATGTAGTTGTAGACAGCAGTAAGGTTTCCCCTTTCCTTTTTCTTCTCCAGCATGAACAAAAACAACTTTCTCAGTCTTTCCTTCTATGTTCTGTGCTCCAGCCCCTGACCAGCTTGGTAGCCTCTTCCATGAACTAGGGGGTCCAAACCTGGACACATCACTCCAGATGTGGTCTCTCAAGTGCCAAACAGAAGGGGAGATCACTTCCCTGGGTCTGATGGCTGTATTTACTAATACTGCCCATGAGTTTTAAACTGGTTTTACTTAAGCCTTAGCTCTTATTAAAGACACATGAAATGTGTGGGGTTTTATTTCTTCTGTGAAGAAAGACAAACTTGTTCTGACTGAAAAAAAATATAAGTTATTCACACAGCTTTAGAAAAAACCGCACACTTATCCGGTGCAGATCATATTGTATATCCTATGATTTAACTTACAGTTTGTTTAGCCACATTGGGGGTTTTTTGTCATGTCAGCATTGAATTGCAAATTGATCTTTTCTTCCTGTTATTTATTCTTTTCCTGTAAATGATAATGAAGCAATGCAGCTAGAATTGCACAATAATATAAAACAATCCTTATGTTTTGATAATATTAGAGGACAATATGCAGTTCTGGAGTTGTGGTTTTTTTGACCACTAAGGGATTAGTAGCAAAAATCTACAAGCATGTCAGCTTTGATTTTAAGTTAGTTCACATTTCTTTTGCTTTTTGGATTTGGAAGTTAAGCAGCCTATTGTATAAGAGAAAGAGTGAACTCTATAAGAATAAATCTTCACTTGGAAATCAATGGCTCAATATGCTGTGGCAGCCAAAAGAAGTCAAGAAAGTGCTGCGCATCATCAGGATAAGTGCTGAGAACATGAATGATGAAGAGCATAATTTTGCCATTATGTAAAACTTTCCCGTGTTCAATTCTTGAGTACTTTGTCAGTTTGTTCTCCAAATCTCATAAAGGATATAATGACAGTGAAGACAGTACCTAGAAAGGCAATTTAAATTATTAAGTGAATGGATCAACTAGCAAGTTAGGAGGTTGGAGAAGAGGAGATTGAGAACTTGATTTAACTGAGATTTGCAGAATCACAAAGGTGAATCATAAGCTGAATGTAAAGCTGTTACGTACCAAATCCTACAGGATAAGAAATAGGAGGCATTGAATCAGGCTCACAGAAACCTTTTTTAAGACAGAGAAATTAAAATATCTCTTACAGAGTGACAGATGAAAATCTGGAACTTGCTATTGTAGAAGATTGTGAAAGCAGCCAGCACCAGTCAAAAGCTCCTCAGACTCATGTTCTCCCTAGATATCATCTCTTATTATCATTGCTAAGAGACAGAATACTGAGCTAGGTGGATCATTTAGTCATTTGTATGTTAAAAGAAGAAACTGAAGCAATTCAGAAAAACTGAATTACAGTATATGTACTTAATGGTACAATCAGAGTTTTGAGCTCTGAGAATTAGGTACTCCATGAGATAGGATTAAAAAATTGATTGATCCTTTCTTACACAAGTAAAGGCAGGAGGAACTGATTCAGCCCTTTATCAGCAACAAGGGACTCATCTGAGATGTGGGTGAACCTCAAATTCCTACTTTGCTTGCTGCACGGATATGAAATTTAGTCTCCTAGTCAAATTCCCTCATAACCAAAAGTAGATCTGTCATGTTGTAAAAGTCTTCTTCAGCCTGAAGACTTACAGTTTCTGGAAGTCAACTGCATTAATACTACATAGAAACAACACATATTTTTTGTTTAAGTGTAAGTCAGAAATTGATACATGTGATGTTACACAGAATCACAGAATGATATGGAGGTGGAAGGGACCTCTAGAGATCATCTCATCCAACACCCCTGCCAAAGCAGGTCTACCTAGAGCAGGTTG
>BJBW01003770.1:2326-41460 GCA_004320125.1 Scolopax mira
GGGAAACGAAGACTTCACTTCATTTAAGGCACACATTTTATTGTTAAACCTGAAACAGAGAGGTTTGAGTTTGCTAAGCCAGCACCCTTCTGTCACGCAGAGTTTGCAAATTGATCTCTTGGGTTCAGTAGTATTTTTTTTAAACAATCACACGCTATATATACAGCCTGTTCCAGTTCTAGACCTGAAGTCTCCTCTGCAGTTTGACATTAGCTGGAGAAAGCCTTCGGAAAACAATCTTCTTATTCAAGATATACACACACCAACGCGGAGGGGAAAAGTTTTTCCTACAGCCACGAAGTTTTGGGTTTTCATGTTGAGACACTATTTGATTACTGGGGTTTAGGTCTCCACTGGAGACTCTACTTGCTTGGGGATGCAACAGTAAAGATGTGAGCGGGGAGAATGCAGTGGTGGGGGCAGAGCATCCCTGCAGGTGCTCTTAGCAATACATCTTGCTCAGATGTTGCAGGTGTGGCATCCATCTTCCCAGGGCTGCTGTTGCCACATGAGTTGGACTTGGTGATCCTTACAGGTGCCTTCCAACTTGAGATATCCTATGATTCCATGATGCAATACATGATATGTGGGACCCAAGCTCCGCGGGGTCTGTGGCCGGAAGGTGTGTTCTTACTGTGGCGAGTATTTTGGGACCAGACCACAGTTACATGGAGCCAGGGTTCACTGGATGCTGCGGCTCAGGTACTGCAGGAACATGCTGGCCAGCTGGGGCAAGTTTTCATCACTGGGCTGCATCTTGGTGTAGCTGATGAACTGCCTGCGCAGGCGGCTCAGCTCGGCCATGCTCACCGGCCGGGTCAGCACCAGCCCTTCGGCCACGCCGGGGACACGGACCACCTCGCCGGGCTGCGCCCCGTCCCTCTGGGCGGCCATGACGGCGGCCAGCACCTCCTGGGTGACACGGTCCAGGTGGTGGAGGAAGCCGCTGGACTGCAGGGGCTGGGTGCGGGTGGCGCGGTGGGGCGGCGGCGGGGCGCTCTCGAAGAGGGCGGCGCGGATGGCGGCCAGCGGCAGCGGCTCCTCCCCGTGCACCGTGAACAGCGGCCGGTCCCAGCGGTTGTTGGGGTCGGGGGCTTCGAAAGGCGGCTCGTCGGGGCGGCCCGGGCCGCCGGCGCAGTGGAGGAGGCAGCGGGCCGTGCCGGCCTGCCGGGCCGCGCAGTACAACTCGTAGCGGATGCTCCGCAGCTCGTTACCCGCGTCCACGATCACCACGTCCCGCCGGCTCAGCCGCCGCTCCACCTCGGCCCGCAGCTCCCCGCGGCCGCCCTCCGCCTCGGCCACGACGTGAACCTGCCTCTCCGGGCTGCCCAGCGCCTCCCGCAGCTCCGCCGCCCGCCGGCTCTTGCCGCTGCCCGGCCGCCCGCACAGCACCACCAGCGGCATCTTCCCGGCCGCGCCCGCCCCGCCGCCATGATGACCCGGATGGCGACCGCCACTGCTTCCGGTGGGGTCACTCGCATCCCCACGCCCCCTGCGCGGTCGCCCTGGCAACCGCGGCCTGCGCCGGAGCCGCCATGGCGGGACAGGGACACCGGGCACCAGAGACCCAGGAGCTGTAGGAACGCGGGGTCCCCACCCGCGCCCACAGGGAACCCCCAAACCCAAGCACCTCCAGCATCTCCGTGGGGTCCAGATTTGATTTACAGAACTGAAATCGATTTAAAGCCTTGGAACTGCCCCGAGCGCTGGCGCTGATGCATCCCACTTGCTGCACAACTGATAATTTCATGTAACTCCTCATCTCCTGACCTAAGAACAAAACTTTGGAACAAAAATTTGCTTATCTTTTTGGGGTTTTTTTTGGTTTTGTTTTGTTTCTCCCAAAGCTTCAATTCACTGACACACAAATGCTGCTGAACTCAAACCAGTGAGCACATCAGAGATATTATAAATACTATATATTATTAGATATAGATATTCTAATTGGATATTAGATGTTAGTTAGATATTATTATTATTTGCATATTAGAAAGAAATTCTTCATTATGAAGATGGCAAGGCGCTGGGACAGGTTGCCCAGAGAAGCTGTGGCTGCCCCATCCCTGGAGGGGTTCAAGGCCAGGCTGGATGGGGCTTCAAGCAGCCTGGTCTGGTGGGAGATGTCCCTGCCCATGGCAGGGGGGTTGTAACTCCATGATCTTTAAGGTCCCTTCCAACCCAAACCATTCTATGATTCTATGAAAGCAGAGAACATGCATTACAGCCACACCTTGCTCCAGAGCTGTTTCTGAGCAGAAATGCTCACCCTGCCTAAAGCTCAGAGCTTGCCCTCCATCCCTCCCTTCCTCTGTCTCATTTTAAAGCTTCTCACATTATAACAAGAAGCAGAAGAAATACTGAGGGAAAAAAAAGTGTCAAAATGTCATTTTTTACCTTCTCATAGAGACAGTGTTATTTTTAGAGTTTAAGCTTAACCCAGAAAAGCTTCTACTTTACAGTAACAACTCATCTCACACGGAGACCTCATCTATACAGGCACACGGAATTTTATGGAAGCTATTAGCACTGCTGAGTTCCAGGGCATTGAGTACTAATTAGACACACGTTTTTACGTCTGAGAACAATTTCTTTCTTTACTATGATAAATACTCAGTTATTCCCATTTTAAAGACATGCTAGGACTTCAATCATTCAATTAGATGGCAGTGATTAAACCTAGGTGGTGCCTCACCAACATGAACAAAACTCTCTATTTTCTCTTTAAGAAGCCATAGGGAACTGAACAGTCCCCCAAACCACCTGCATGTTTGTTAATAATTACTATTTTCTGTGGTTAAATTGACACAGAACCTTCGTGAATGTTTTTAAAGGTGCTTTTCTGTATTTAAAACTAGCTGACATACCTGGCTGCTGCCTCTTTCTTCCCATCTTCTAATGTTCTCCAATGAATATGATCTCCAAAACCTGCCGGAGAGAAGGGTTTATAATTCAATATGTCAATAACAGAGGAAAACAGTCCAACCCTTAAGAATATCTTCAACTCATTTCATATTCTTTTTTTAAAGACAACTGTAATGCCAGTCCTGGGAAGACTCTGCAAATACTTACAACCTACATAGTCTTATGAGGAATCCCACTGAAATTAATTAACAAAAACATACCAAACTCATTAATATTTTAATATATATACAAACAGCACCAAAATCCCCCCCAAACAAAGATTAAAATTTAAGGGCCTTCTGATTACTCCTTATTCTTTTTCAATCTGAACATTTATTAACTGATTAGTAACAAATTAAACATGTCAGCATTTGGCTTCCTAAATCCCGCTGAATTTGAACTGAAGTGAAACTGAAAAATTCCTCGGCCAACATATGATCACGAACTGCTCTAAAACTATTATGCTGAGCATTACTGCTGATGATAATATCACCAGAGAGTAAAAAATAGTGCCATTACACAGATTTCTGAATGTGTGTTTCTGTAACAGTGACTGAACGACACAGGAAATATTTTATCCCACACCCAGATAATGAGTCTTGTTATGTCGGTTGAGATAAGAGCGAGCGAGCATATGTTTAACAACTGCAGAGCAGGGACTGCCAGGTTTTTTGACCCTGTGGCCGACACGGCACTACCACACATGGCAGAAAGTCACATGGAGAGCAGAGACAAAGGAGATACAGGAACTGTTCGTAGGGGAATACTGAGGGGGACACATTTTGGGCACTATGCAAGGGTCAGGAACCACAGGCTGCCCAGTGCTGATGCAGGGGAAAGTGGATGCTGCCTTCAACAGATGACTATGTCAAAGAAGTTGTAGAAAGCCAAGAACAGGACCAGCAAAACCTCATGGCTCCTTAGTTGAGCGTCTGGGAGGTTTGTACTTTTGGCACAGTATTTTTATTACCTTATCTTCTTCCCTGATAGGAACAACTGTGAACATACCTGATGCAACACATCAAATATTTAGTTATGGGGTAAGGTGGGGATGCTTTGTCCATGCCCAATCACACACATGTATGAGCTGCAGAAGCAGCTTCAGACACAAGGCTACGTTTGTACCAGCTGGACGTAGCAGAGCAAACACCAGTTGGGTTAGCAGAAAGTCAGGTTTACTCAGAATATTGACACATCAGTTATCTCATACAAAGGCCAACACATTAAAACTGGGAAAACCTTCCATTGACCTAGTGAGGATGTGCTTTTTAAAAGCTTTTCTTATTTTAAAATGAAAATTCAATTTTAAAATTGTGGTGAGCTTCAATATGTTTGTAAAAGCATTGCACAATGTGTTACAAAGTGCTTCTTTTGAATGAAAGTCACCCAAGGAATTAACTGTACCACGAAAGGGAAATGACCAGGATCCAAACCACAAAGCTTGGCTGTCATTGACCAAATTGTGTTATTTCCAGTCCTAGAGAGGAGATTTATTCCTCAGACAGAGTTAAGCCACCACCTGGGGGGAAGCTCAGATGCACCCTGGCTGAACCGGGTTATTAGACATGGCAATGAGAGGAGGCCGAGGAGATCCAGAGGAGAGGGAAGGGCATTCATGCTCCCCCCCCGGAGCCAGCAGAAGGGGCTGGTGAAGGCCGGGCAGGGCTGACAGGGCACTGAGGGACTGTGTCCCCCCTCGCCAAGGCCTTGACCAGGTAAAAGCGAAGCCCCCCGAAAGGGAAACTCCTCAGGGTTTAGCCGGAATAGAACCACCACAGCAAAGATGGCTTAAAGACCCCCTTCATCTTTTAAAGCCAAAGGGCAGCGCTAGGCCGACCGGCGCCCCCCCGCCCCGCGTCCCCTTCCCCGCCGCCCGCTGAGGGAACCGACCCGGCCCCCGCGCACCCCTTCACCGCGAAAGTCGAGAGGAAAGCCCGAAGAAAACGTTTGCCTGACCCTTTCCGAGCCCTTCCGCGGCGGAGGCTGCGCAGGTCGCCAGCACCAGGCATAGGCAGAAGATGGAGGCTGCCGCGGGCTGAGCCTTCATGGCGGCGGCGCGGGCAGCAGCGGCACTCCGGGTATAGCCCCTAAACCTCCGAAACGGGACGAGACCTACTTAGGTGATTAGTTCTTTTTTTTTTTTTTTTTTCCTTTTTTCCTTTCCCCCTTTTTTAAAGCCCAGGAAGTGATGTGAGGCGGAAGTGGGCGGTGCCGCCGCCCTCACCTCTCGGCCTGGAGGTGCTGGGGGAGGGAAGGAGGGAAAGAAAGGGCTGCTGTGGGGATTTCTTTCCGCAGCCCCCTGAGGGGAGGTTAGGCCACTCTCCTCGGTCGGAGCAGATCGGCTCCGCACAGCAGCCGAGGTCTGAGGCAGGAGTACCCTCAGTCACACCGTGTTATCCCCCCCCGAACAAAATCAAGGGGAGCAGGCAGGGGGGATTTATTTTCTCAAATAAGCCCCCTTGTCCCGCTGCTCTCAAGAGTTCCCCAGCCGGTTGGGAAGGTAAAACCGATGGAGGAGGGTTGACCAAAGGGCAGGGCTGGGTGACACCTCTAGAGCCACCGCCCGCCTCTAAGTTATTCGACCCAGGAGACTACAACTCCCAGCAGGCATCGCGCGTCGCGAGCACGCTCCCCTCGCCTGTGCCCCCGCCTCCTATGCAAATACAGCTCCGCGGCGCAGCCAATCCGTGGGTGGGTTGGCGCCGTCACGTGGCGCGAAGCTTCCTTTCTCTGTGCGCCTCTCTTTCCTTCTTCGGCCGCCATCTTGTTCTCACCGCGTGTTGGGCTGCGGGGCTTCAGCCGGGCTCAGGTGAGACTTTCTCTGCGGCCGCCGGCGCCGTTCCGCCGGCACGACCCACTTCCCTTCCCTTGCTGTCTCACGGGGTGGCGGGGCGCTGCGGCAGCTCGGCGCCGTCCCTTCCCTTCCCCATCCGCCGCGCTGGGCCGCGGCGGGCGTCCCCTTAAGGGAGGAGGGGGGGAGCGAGGCCGTGCGGCGGGACGCAGTGTGGTGGGGCCTGCCCTGGCTCCGGTGATCCGCGGATCTCCCCCGGGGCCGCGGCGCACCCGGGCGGGAGGGGATGCCCTGGGTCCCGAGGGACAGGGCCTTGATCCCCTCTAGCTCCCCGTGGTTTGGGGGCGGCCAGTGAGCCGCCCTGCCGGCCCCAGTCCCTTCTGCCGCTTCCCCGGCGGGATCCCTGTCCCTGCGGGGGTCGTCCCGGCGGCGCTGGGGCCTCGCTGCGTGCCCGGGGGCCCCCTCTGCCCCTCCCCAGCACGATGCCGTTGTAGAAAGGGTTTCCCCTTTTTTTTCCCGGGGGTCCTTGGTGACCTGTTGGGGCAGAGCAGAGAAACGCCTTCCTTGCGTTGGAAGGTTTGAGGTGTTTTTCCACCCATTGCAGATTTCCACGTTTTCCAGCCTTTAAAGGAACCACCTGACCAGTTGGAGAAGCCACTCAGCTTCCTAGTCATTGAATGAATACTTGCCAGGGGCTCATATAAGAGATCTGGCAAGTCAAGAACTCGCTGAGTTTGGAACTGGCTTACTAGTTAAAAGTACTAGAGATTCATTATTTTGAAATAAAACTTGAAGTAAGAGTCTCTCTTAAAGGTATTTTCTTAGAAGCCTTCCTGCTGTACATGCTGGTTTGGGTTCTATTCTGAGTCAGTGGTTCAAGTCAAATGGTTCCAGCAGTAAACCAGCATACGTGGAAATTCACAGTTAGTACCTCAGACTGATGCAAAATCAAATGTCCTGTTGATTTGCCTCATCATGGGACAGACACTTTGGCTGAACAGACCTCTGTTGGACCCCTTTGTATTGTTGAAGCGGTGGGGCTTTAAAGCTTTTTGTTCACATCTATCTAATGCAAATTTTCTGTGAGCTCAAAAACTCACTGCAACTTAGAGTACTTTTAAAATGGACTGTGGAAGGATTTTTCCTAGTATTTTGATAGTCAACTTGTGTCCCATTCTGATTCTTTAGACGCAGCACTATGAACCAAGAAAAACTGGCCAAGCTTCAAGCGCAGGTCCGAATAGGAGGAAAGGTAAGAAAACCATCAGAGGCGTGTTGTTTCCTGGATTTTACAAGTTTAAGGAGAAACGTTTCTGAAATTAATTTTTTTAAAACATAGGCTTTAGTTCACGGGAGGGAGGAAAAAAAGTACATATGTTTGAAGCCTGAAAAATACGTTTTTGGGGTTTTTGTATGTGTGATCTACCTGAAATGCAATTTTATTTCAGGTCACGGCTACAAAGCGTGTAAGCTTTCTTCTTAATTCAGTGACTTGTTGTGACCTGTGAAAGCTCAAGCTAAACTTACCTTTTGGTTGTTCCAGTTCTGCCTTTCTCTTCTCCCTGTTGGGGAGTTCCTTCCTTTGTACCAGCTCCAGGGCTTGTGTCACTCTGCGCTGAGCTGTTCCTTTTCTCTGAGCCAGCAGGTAGCTAATAGGAGCAAAAAAAAAAAAGCATCATATAGTTTGTTCACTGTGGGTGTTCATCTCCTAACCATGGGTGGGGTTGTACAAAAAAATCTGCAGAGTCAGAATTCCAAAATTGCTGCCTGTGGAACAGTTTGTTAATTACTTGGTTATGAAAGTGCGACCTTTTTAAATCACTGTATTGGTGCTTCATCTTGGGGGAAAAAAAAAAGTTCTTGGGGAAACTATATATTGCCTAACAATAAATAGTATTTTTATAATCTAGCTTCTGGGAAGGAAAAAATACTGCTGCTGTTTGATGTCCTTTTGGTCTTTTACACTTAAGAAAAACCTTAAATTTGAGACTGACAGTTAAAGCTGTAGGTGAAGAGAAGCTTTCTTATAAATAGGTTACACAGAGCGTGATACAACTTTCAAAAATTAAAGTGTTCAGATTTGGAGAAGAGCTGACGGTTGTGTCTTGATTCTTTTCCAGGGAACAGCTCGCAGAAAGAAGAAGGTGGTGCACAGAACAGCTACAGCTGATGACAAAAAACTTCAGAGCTCTCTCAAAAAACTGGCAGTAAATAACATTGCTGGCATTGAAGAGGTACAGTGATAAGCATTCTCTGTTTGAAATCAAATTTACTTTGGTGTTTTGGTGGTGATTGGTGTTTTTTTGTTGTTTTTTTAAAAGTCCACTTTATCTTCCCTTCAATGAATTTACAAGTCTGGTCACTGATAGGTGAAGTTATTTGATTGACTGTTGTCTCATTTACATGAATGCATACATACCTAGAGAAAGAAGGAAGAAGGTTCAGCTGGTGAGATGGTGATTGTAGAAGGTAGTAAGCTGTCATATATGTGTCTTGCATGCATTGCGAAGCAAAACTTTTCTTGATTCTTAACTTCATGAACTTGATTACCTGCTTTCAAGAGAAAAACAGTAAATGCACGTTACTGTGCAGGCACATCTAAACCAAGGGTTGTGTGGTGCAGAATATAAAGAAAAAAAATAAAAATACCTGGAGTAAGAACTTGCAAGTGTGTATTATCAGAATTAGGTCCTTTTATTGCATGAAGATTACCAGACTTGTTTGTGGTAGTGTTGTGGTTTAACCCCAGCCATGGTCTTAGTTGACCATGTGACCCTTCACTTAACCTCCCCCCTTCCTGCCTCCAGAATGGTAGGGAGAAGGTGGGTGAAGCAGGAGGGGAAACCATCCTCACAGTTTAATAGAACATTAATGGAAAAGAAAAGGAAAAGAATAATAATGGTAAAAGAATAGATAAGACACAAGTTACTCTTGCAGCTCAGTGAATTGGTTGCCCAGCCCAACTTGAGCAGTGATTGCAGGTTCCCTCCCCAGCCAATCCCCATTTATCTATCTCCATTGGCTGTTCTTTCTTGGCTTCTACGGGAAGCTGAAAAAAGTTCTTTACTAGTATAAACATCCCTTAGCAACAACTAAAACAATGTGCATTGTTGACATTCCTTTCATACAAAACCTGAAAACACAGCAACCATTGGAAAGAAAATTAACTCTATCGCAGCTGAAAGCAGGACAGGTAGTCACAGGGGATAGCATTTATTGAAACACAGCCAAGACTTAACCAGAACCAGCTTCTGTGTTAAAATGTAAGTATAGGAGTATAAAGGTTTCTATTTTACATGTATAAAATATGACATTTTCCATAATGTTGTAGAGCGATGCTCATACATGGGAGGTGGAGGTGTTCCTTCATTGTGAGCTCAGTATTACTATAGTACTTGGTTAAAGAAGTATAATATTTAATCTGTGATTAATTAATTTAAGCAGGATTGCAAGGTGCCTCCAGAGGTCACTTGGTGCATGCCTCTCTTCCAAAGGCAAATGCAGAGTCAGTGTAGAAGCCTGGTTTGCCTGTAAACTTTCACATCTCTGCTACAGAAACAATTCCATTTGTGTACTTAAGCTTGATATGTATATGCTGAACTATACAAACCCAAAGAAAGACACAGTTCTTGTGGTTTTGTCTTTTGTTGGGTGGGTTTTTTGTTTTTTTTTCCCCCCACAAACCACGAGATCTTTTTTCAGACACGGTTATTAAGGATTTTAAATGTCTTGATGTGAAGGAAGGTGCGTGCTCCTTCCGAAATAGCCAGGTACATAATTGCAGTATGCTCTAGTATTCAGGTGGATACAAAATGACCTTGGGAAGCTTCGTGTAGATGGATGAGTTTGGGGAGGCTAGTAATATTGAGTTAAACATTAGTAAGTCATCCAGGTAATTTTTATAAAAAGGTGGCTTTGAAGTATGAGGATGACTATGCTTGAAGCCTTTACTATTTCCCCATGTGCAAAGGACAGGACATCCTTTAGCTTTGCAGGAAAGCACTGCACTTGGTTTTCCTGTTGAAAATGTATTTTGAACTCTGCTGCTGTGTGAAGATTGATAACTTGCATTTTTTTTTTATATTTTAGATCTCTCTTTTAGTTCCCAAATTTCTGTTTTCTCCCTGTAATTTCTACTAAAACCAAGGCTTACGAGTTTTGACACATTAGTTTATTACTACTGGTTGGATGGGTGGAACTCCTCCTTTCTTCAGACAGAATATTTTCCACATAACCATAGTTCAGCCATGCCCAGAAGAAAAACCTTTTTAACTTTATAATCTGTCTCCTTTTAAGTCAAAAAACATAAGCCTATACAAATATGTCAGTATAAGCTTTGACAGTAGGAGCAAAACAGGTGGTTGTACTGGCTCTAAAATTTAATTCTCGGTGATTCAGAAGACCAGGGAAGAGGAAGAAAGCAGGATCATTGTATAAGATGTCCTTAAAAGAGTCATCGTGGAATTATTGGGAAGGCATAGAAGCCTGTTCCAGTGCTGTTGGTACATAAACCTCAGTTCTGTGTGTAGATGTAAGAAGCATCCTTGCCTTGGGCAGCTTCAAGTAGGCCAGATTGTGAATCTTGCACCTTTGCCAATTTTGCAGAAACACCAGCGTTTTCCTGATAGGGGACACAGATAGCTGTGAATGGTGATGTGGCAAGGCTTTTGTTAGAGCTTTTAGTTTGTAAAGAGTCATCACAGAGCTGAAGGTTTCAGGTTTGTTTGTTTTTTTTTCCCCTGGACATTCCTGTTACTCATTTAATCTTACAGTCCAATAACCTATGTATGTCTTTTGCCTTTGTTAAAAATATACACAAACTGTAAGAAAACATATAACCCTAGTGTATTTATTAGTATTTACATAAGTGTATTTTATGAAGGAACTGTAGCTTCTCAATTCTACCTCTTCATAGAGTATGTATGAACTCGTATTTTACCACTAACTCATATTTTACTTCCAGTTTAGGTGTTGCAAATTCCAGGTGGTTTTATTTTTATCATGCTTATATTTTTCTCTAGGTGTGATAGTCTTGTAATTTTTTTTTATATATTTTGTTATTTTAAATCTAGATTTGAATTAATAATTTATCATGCTTACTCAACAAGATGCTGCAACGTTTTGGTAAATGTTATTCGTATCTTTAAACAGGTGAACATGATAAAAGATGATGGAACAGTTATTCACTTCAACAACCCCAAGGTGCAAGCTTCCCTTTCTGCTAACACTTTTGCAATTACTGGCCATGCAGAGGCTAAACCGATCACAGAAATGCTTCCAGGCATCTTAAGCCAGCTTGGTGCTGACAGCTTAACAAGTCTCAGGAAGTTAGCTGAACAATTCCCAAGACAAGGTAGGTCTCTTGGGAGTATTTAATTGCCAATTCAAAGAACACATGAAGTATTAAGTGTTTTAACCCAAATTTATACAGCAGCATGTGCAACTTAACGTATGCTTTTATTTATTTGCCACTTTTTTGAAAATATATTTCTTTTTTGTTGTTGTTGAGGCAAGATTCTATATAGGCAGGCCCTTATTTTAAAAGAAATAAGAAAAAAGAAATATTTAAAAGAAATAGGGGGAAAAATATCTAAGGCATGCTGTGGTTCCAGGTGTACAGCTGTGTATGACAAAGCAAGGAAGCTTAAGAAAGCAAGTTCATATTTTCCTTGGAAAAACTCGGGGGGGGGGGGGGGGGGGGGAATTAACTTTTTGTCAGGGAATTGATTCTGTTTTCTTTTTTCATACAAAACACATAGCTATTGTGAATATAGAGGAAAAAACATATTCCTTAACTTTTAGTCTATAATTCTCTTTAAAATTAAGCCAAGACTTAAAAAAATTAATTCAAAATCAAAGGTTTGCTTCAAAATAAAAGTTTTTAATGCGATTTAATGTAATTTTTTTACTCATTTTAAAATCATGGGCGTGCGTGCTCATATGTGGTGTAACTGTTACTGTGATTTTACAGTTAAGAAATGGAGTCTGGGGACAACCCCTTTTAGAGTAACACCCTTCTTGGCAAAGCACTGTAGTGAGTTTTATAGAAGTCTCAGCTACTGTCCCTAAGCAAGTTTGTAACTTAAGAATAGATGCAAATTTATTCTTGCAATGGGGTATGTTATGAAATTGGAACATGAGTACTTTAAAGCATGCAAATAATCAGTCTGATATGAATTTCTAAAAGCTTTCTTAGCCTGTAAAACAGGTGCACTTTTCATTATAAGTAGTCATATCGGAATTTGTGTTTCATGTTGAATATTGTGGAAAACTAGTTCTTAATATCAAGCTCTGAAGTTGGACATCTGAAAAAACGTTGGTTTTCATATTTATATTGTTTAGACTGTGACAGTCATTAAAAATACAGACAATTGCAACATGTCCAATTACGGTATTTGGAACTGGTAAATATATACCTGTTCTAATGTTTTCAACAAATAGTTACTCCTTCTAAATCAATAATTTTAATTCCCTCAATATTTCCTGTTCAGTTTAATTGAAAGGAAGTTTGGTCCCTATAGATACTTACTGTGCTTTCTCTAGATAGTACTGGAAGTCAGACCAATGAGAATAAATGCTTGCTTTTATTTTTAGGTTCTTATATTTCTGTAGATTACTTGTAGCATGTTCCAGCTTCCATGACTTACTGAAGAATAGGTTTGATGCAGAACCCTTGATAGGGAAATAGTTTTTCCTATTGTTGTTGTCCCTTGGTAATTGAATCATATGATATGTGGTTCCCTGATTGGTACCATGTTATCATTGCACTGAAGCACATGACTTCTGTTAGAAGATATAGTCATGCATGACTTTTTTTTGTGGTATCTTTCACTAGCTCTGCCTTAATGCCCCAAAGCATTTGAAAATGGTTGGGCTAATGCTTTGGTGAGTGTTTTCAGGTAGACCTGTTGGTTCTGCTGATGATACCCAGTCACTCCTGTGTTTGTCACTGTTATTTGGGGTCGGGGAAGTGCTTTCTTTTTCCACCTGTATATTATAGGTTTTATTTTGATGTCTGGTTTTCCCCAATTCTGCATAATGAGAACTCAGCACCAAATTTCTTTTTATAGTGTTGGATAGTAAAGCACCAAAATCTGAAGATATTGATGAAGAAGATGATGATGTCCCAGGTAGGCACATGCACACTTATATGTCCATTAAATGTATAAATCTTTCAATTCATGCATTTAATTTTTAGTTCTTGGTGTGATTACACTTCTGGCTTGTTAAGGGAGGCTTCATGTACTAGGCATCATTAAAACATTAATGGCTTTGGATTGCAGTTTTTGAAAAAAATGTTTACCTTGTGCAAATTGCTTAATTATTAAGTGAAAATAGGTTAAAATACTTCCAGGGAGGCTGAACAGGTGATATAAATATCCAAATAGGGTTTTAGGGCTGCAAAATGACATGATTGATGGACTCTGATTTAAAGACAGCCTGATGACTAGAGTAGGGGGTTTTATTTCTGTAGTTAGAAGAAATAAAGCTTGTATCTTCAAGTTTCTTAATGAAAAAATATTTTTAAGTTCTTATTTTGTCAATCGGTAGCTGTCTATCAATCACCACACTCTTCTATATGCATCAGTATTGTGTATTAGCTGGTGGACCCAAAAATTCAGTTCCTCGTGCTCTGACATGGTTGATGTTTTGTTTTTTCTTGTTTTCTTTTTTTCTTCTTCTTCTTTTTGGACCTTACATAAAATTTCGGTTATCTCCAAAATTTTCTGTTTTCTGGAGTACAACAATTCACGGGTGTTTAACTTCAGGTATTCTCTAGCGAATGCTCATGGCTTAAGACTCGACCTATGGTTAGTAAGGCATCTCTGAAAATCAGATCTTAATCATTTCATGTTAAAACTTCCACTCTGAGTGTCCCTGCATTTCTGGTTCTTTGTTCAAACAAAGCCTATTTTTCTAAAGCCCTTTGAAATCTGCCCATAATAAAAGGTGTACATAAGCCTAGTTAAGAACCACTTAACCTTTCCAATAATATATGCGTTTTCATTAAACTTACAAAGCTGATGTTACTGTGTGTTACTGTATTAAATATCTTCATCTCTTTCAGATCTCGTAGAAAACTTTGATGAAGCATCAAAGAATGAAGCTAACTAAATCATTAATAGTTCTGGAAGCTGGCATGGACTAGATTTAAGAAATCAGCTATGTGGTTCCAAAGTTTTAAAGAAACAGAGAACATCATCTGTTAATAGTTCAGTAATATAAATATTTTGTATTTTTATGATGCTGTTTGTTCAGCATTTTCTGTCAGTTGATTTTGCATTTTGCACTTACTCCCAGGATCTACTCTTTTGGTCAAAAAGAAACGTCAGTGCAGTTTGAGGGGTGTGTGCATGTGCGTGTGTGTATGTGTGTGGGTGTACATATAGTGGAGAACAAATTGGAGAACACTTATTTAACCTGTTCCCCTTTTCCTTTGGAAGTAGAAATAAAATGAATCTTCAGCATTGTTACTTTTGATTATCACCAAATAGTGCAGAGAAGGTAATTAAGATTAAAATTTTGTCCACATTTTGTGGCCTGAAGATATTACACCATTAAAACTTGGGTTTAATTTGCTGTTAACCATTGTACATGCAGATGTTTCTCATCCCTGTTGAAATGTACACGGTATTTGTTGTTATCAACCTTATGTTGATCCCAGATGATATTGAAGACAAGCTGTTTCGCCAGCTTGCTTCATGATACAGTAACTTCTTAAGAAAGATAACTTGGTCTCAGAAAAGTGTGCTTTTTTTCTAACCTCTCTCCACTTTTCCTTTCTTTCTTGACTCTCTAACCTTTTGAAACAAGCTGATGTTTGACTCCTTCCACGTAGGCTTAGCGGTATGTTCTCCTGTTGATTATGTAGTGTATTTCCCATGACGAAAGGAAAACAAACACCTTGGTTCTCTATCATCAGGTCACTTCCTGAACTTGGAGGTTTAGTTGGTAACAGTCCAGTGCACCAGTTTTGCACAGTAACAGATTTTTGCTTGAATAACTTCAAGCTGTTCTTTTGGCATGACTGCATTTACTAGCAGCTGATGATCCACTGTCATTCTTAGGGCACTAGAAATTAAATGCACCATGTGAGCAATGTTTAAGGTGGGAAGAAAGAGTTATTGGCATTTTGCTGTGCCTCCTGCTGGGCACTTTGTGCAATGACTAGCTCTAAAGGGATATTTTTTCTTTTTTTGCCTGTAACTTACCTTTGCCTATAACCTACCTCTAGGTTTGGTGTCATCAATGTAGTAGCTTCTTAAAAACCACAAATGCTCCTCAGGCATAAGGAGGACATTGGGAGGTACTGTTGGTACAGTGCAGTATTTATGACCTTTCTTTAAAATGCTTAATGTGAACCCGTTTTCTCAGAGGCTCTTTCAAGGTTATTGATGTAATGTGTATTACGGTATAGTTAGACATCATTGTAACCTGTGTCAAGGGCAGCTGTGGCTTAAGAAAGCCATTTTCTCCTCTACATCTGTCACTTATGGCTTAATTGGAACATATCAGCTTTTTATGTAGGTTCATACGCTAGAGAACTGTAAAAGTACAAGTTAAACAGTACACGAGTTCTGGTGAGATCATAAAACCACAAAAGCAGAGCTGTAGTGGTTCATCACCTGAACTCCTCCATTTATTTTATAGGCTTTGTTCAGTTTTTCCTGTTATATTTTATATATTACATGGATCTTACTACAAAATAAAATAACAGTACAAAAGAGGAAATGCTCCCTCCCTCTTGTGTGTTGTCTTCTCCACCCACCAGCACTAGCTGAGGAAGGACCTGTGGGTGCAGCAGCTGTTTCAAACAGCACAAATCCTGGCTGATAGTGACTGAGGAAGATACATACAGGACTAGGGAGGATCCTGTTACAGCTTCAGGATTTCACACTCCCATATAACCTGTTTTCCCTGCGGTGTTGAGTGAAGCTTTGGTTTGCTGTAGAGCTAATCTTAAATCGGCTGCACATGCATTTGTTCTGTTTATAAGGAAGAGATGTCTTGATTAATGTGTGCCCAGGCACACCGAACTGCCTTTTTCTGCCTCTGCATGCTCAAAGAACAAACAAAGGATACTCGGAATCAGGTATTTGCAGTGTTCTGCCATTTGCTTAAGCAGCATGAGTGAAGAACATTTAAAAGTAGCAACTGTACTCAGTTATGTGTGGGACATCCCCTCCCCCTGAATACTAACCACATACTGAAAATCTGTGCTCGTTGGTTTCTGATGTAGGAAGCATGTCAAAAGTAATATTGTGAGTGATGAAGAGTAAGCATTGGCAACAATGATTCCTTAAGTTTATAGAGTTGAACTTTCTGATTTCTACAAAATACTCATTTAATTTTTGCTATTGGTCATGACGATTTACATGTTAACCCCTCACTTTTTCCTATGTTTGACAACCAGTAAACTAACTAAATATGCTAGCTTATGTAGTTATAAGATCTTCACTTTTTTCACTGTATCTGAAAACAGTCAACCACTTATGATTTGCTGCTGGAAATACTAGAGCTTATCCATCATTAAACTGATTTTAATTAAATGTAGCCCATCAAGGCTGTTGTGGGAAAAGCTATTTTTCTTCTTTATATTTATTCACGGTATAACTCCAACAGTGTTTGTACATGATGCTGGAAATGCAAAGTTGCTACTAAGAGTAATTCTGAGGAGTGTGCTACAATAAAAATACCCCATATTTGGTGAACGTTAAAATGTTCTTTGCTTGGGTTGAAGCATGATAACCACTGTACTTTTGAAATCCTTGAGCTTACTTGCTCACATACTTAAACACAGTTGACATTAAAGATATCAGTAAAGATACTGAATATTAAAGATCTTGGCAATGATTTGAAAATAGAGCAGAATGTAGGTTGAAACATGGATTGTATGCGAGAGAATCAAAGCTGAATCAGTGAAGGCTGAAAGAATCAAGAACTTTTTGACAAAGCTGTTAAGACTGCAAATGCTAGTCTTCCTGCCCTGACTGCTGGTAGGTTTGTGTAGCTCCCTACTTGATGGATGGGAAGCTGGAGACTGGATGGCCTCTCCCAGGAGAGTGTGTCTAAAAATCTGCAGTTGTGGTGCATTTGCTCTATGGAAAAACAAAAAACTAATGCTCATGCATGATGGGTGGCAGAGATTACAGCAGTCTGTGATGCTGGAGACTTAGTACTGACTGCTCTGCAGCTAAAAATCTTGGTAGGATGGAAGGAGTTAAAAGACATTGAAAAAACATTTAACATGCAACACAGACCTTGAGGGGGAGGAATAGGGTTTGGGTGATTTTTTTTTTTTAAATCTTTGTTATGTAGGAATACTTGAAGAGTGCACAAGAACGTTAAAGATGAATTTAGAACTGCTACTGGAGTTGTACTGAAATATGTTGATAATTCACTAGTATTTGTCAACTTTCCACTGGAACTAGGAGTTGTGATGAATTCTACTCTGCCAGGATCTTCACAAACAATGCTTTGGATTTGGTGTGTAGGAAAGGAGGACTGGAGGTCTTACAGATGGTAGCATTACTGAGCAGTGTATTGATAGACCAGTGTATTGCTGTTAATAGGAAGGTACTGAGGAAGTTTTAACAGCATGGTAACTGTGCTATATGTGAGAGATGAATTCATGCCTCTACTGAGGAACGTCCCAGGAAGGATTCTCCTGAGTTTCCCTGGAATCAGATTGCACAGTGGGGATGCACAGAGGGGCTGAGCAAACTGCCCTATAGGTGAAGGGGGTGAGTGAATTTTTTCCCCTGGCCCTTAACATTAGTCTCATTTTATTGTTTTAAGACGGTACTGGTTTGTTCAGCAAAGTGAACAGACAGATTGTTCTGGAGATCAAGAGTATACTAATTAAATGATCCATGTTTTATGCTTGAGCAAATGAAGTGATGCAGAACAGAAGCACATCACAACACTAGCCATAACAACTCTACGGAAGTGACAGCAGAAGAGCAGGGAATGGTTACTCATATTCAACTATTTGCTTTCCCATCGAGTTAGATTTTTTTATTTTTTTTATCCCCCTCCCCCCCTTCTTTTATCCATCCCTCTTCCCCACCTTTTTTTCCCTAAAGGCCTATTTGCAGACACTGAAGAACTTCATGGATTTATTCAGAAACATTGGGGGCTGCAGTGTCAATCAAGGATTCAGGTAGCCAAGCAGAGCAAGTGAAGAGATTAATTCCAAAATCGT
Organism: Scolopax mira; assembly: GCA_004320125.1. Lineage (NCBI taxonomy): Eukaryota > Metazoa > Chordata > Aves > Charadriiformes > Scolopacidae > Scolopax > Scolopax mira. The sequence goes on from BJBW01003770.1 coordinate 20,224, forward strand.
TCATCTTGGTATGTTTGGGTGGAAGCTTGGGTTGGTACCTACAGCAGGATTAGTGAGAACTGAGCTTTCATTTCAGATTCTGGTGCTGTGTATTTGGCAAAAAACCCCAAATTTGTACATCTTCCAGTGCTTTGGTTTACGTTTATTTTGTGAATACTGCTCTACCTGCTTTTAAGTAGGTGGTATGTAAATTAATGAACACAGAACCTGGATGCTTCTTGAGAGAAAAGAGCTACATCTCTGCAAATGGTATAGAAATCTACTTCCACACGATGTGGTGGGCTGTTGGTACCATTAAACGCTCTCTCTGAACAACAGCTTGCTTGGATGCAATTTTTTCTTGGCAACTTGGTACCTGTCAGAATCTCAAATATTAGGTGGCATTTCCTTGAACTTTGCATTGCAGATGGAGTTTGTAACTATGCTAAATTAGTTGCCTCCTTGGAGTAAAAGGAGAGTATCTGCTTGTTTGAGTTTTTAAAGTTGTTTCTGATATTTTTTGGTAAAAGTATCAATGCTAACACTTAAAAAAACTATCTTCCAAGGTCTTCTGACTTTTCAGTCAACATAGCCCAGCTGAATAAAAGCAGTTATGCAACCTTTTGCCCTTTCCTGCAACACTCTTGTGGCAGCTATAGCAACTGCTTATGTCAAAAAGTAATATTAGAAAGTATTTAATGTATTTTTAGATACTGTCTAATGCAACTTAGCTGACAAAGAGGAGCCAATGCCATGTGACCACCTTTCTACAGACATTGGGGAAATGTGGCGCAAAGTACATTTTTGAGAACATCAGATCTGATTTTAAAGCCATATGTGAAGCTGGAAATTTCCAAGTGATGCAGATTATTGCCAGATGTAGGTAAGTGAAGACTTAAAATCTCAACAGACTGTCAGCAAGACCAGACCTTTGCACACCAAGAGTGAAGTTCCCTGAAAGGCCTTCACAAATCCAGGCTTCTCTGCTGCCAAATCTTCCCTTTCCTTTGCCTTCCCAAGTGCCAGCTAGTAGCTGATGTCTGAGGACAGCTGGATCAGCTTGCTCAACTGATTGCAGATGACTTGTTTTTTTCTTGAAGTTCAGTTTTCAGATGGTTTTCAGCTTGTCTTACTGTGAAATCTGATCACACAGATGTGCATAGTAGTACTGGCACATGCTACAAGCTTAAGTGTTCCTGATGCTTTGCTTAAATTGGCTCTGCCAGCTTGTGGAACTGTCCTGCGCCGGGGTGGCAGCGTTTGAACCTGCAGGTCCCACAGCTCGTTCTGCATGAGCAGGTGCCTGCAGAGGAAGCTACAGCTTCAGGCCCTGCGTTGATGCTCTCTGCCTTACCCCCTGCTGGCTAGCTTTAAATTTCTGTGAAATAAATGGTAACCTCCTTTAAAAGGAACATGTTTGCATGCAGTACTTCTGGGCAGGCTTGGTAGAGATGATCATGGTGCAAACCATCGTCAAGGTCTTTTTAACCCTTTTACTGGCCTTTTAACCCTGCTGGTCCTTGCTCTGCTTCTGAGGCTTGTCTTGGCAAACGATGTAGGGCTGCTGACAGGGTCATACTGAGTTTGGGAAGAAGGGAAGGATTTGCCATATTGATGCCTTGGCCGAACGATCCAGTTGAATACTGTAACTTGCAGTTTGTTTTTAAACTTTTAATTGTGAAATAATTAAATTATATGGTGCGAGGCACAGGCAGCATGTGACCCCAGCGTGCCATTGCTGCAGCCTCCCTCTGACCCAGCCATCCTACCGCTCCGCGGCTGCACGGCCCCGGAGGCAGCCTTCCCCTTCAGCCCCTCTGGCCTGTCTCCCTTCAGATCAACAGTGAGTTTCTGGGCAAGCCATCGAGGTGTCGATTCATGCTGCAGGTTCTGGTTTGCTGAAAATAATCACTTTTTAAGCTAGTCACCAAGAGCTTTGATAAGGAATTGCCGTTTTTGTGACAAGATCTGGTTTCAAGTGGTTTCTGACACGTGGTGTTTAACTGAAAATAGCTGTAACTTGCTTGCAGCATTTTTACAGTCTCCAGGGAGTAAAGATGCAACTAAAGTTTCTTCTATTTTCATTTTGAAATATTTGCTCTATTGCTGAAGACTCTGGTCCGCTCTGTGTGATTGGCAGTTGTAATTAGCAATGGCTTGCATTTTTTGCGTGTTTCTGAAAGAAAGTAAATAGGGACCAAAATAATTTTTACTTTGAATAAGGATTTTTTTTTCCCCTTGTCTGTCTTAAATTTCCCACAGACTGCTTCCTCAGTATAATCTGCTGCTGGATATTTTGGATATTTTGCTGAGATTTCTATTTTGACACAAAAGTGGTATAAATTTTCTGAAAAGCAAGGAATGTGTTATATTATTGAGTCTTTTCTAAATCACCTTTCTCTCAGGCGCATGATTTCTTTGTTGTTGTAAATTATTAACTTTTGAACACAGGGGTATTATTACCTCTGTCTCTTCTTCTGCCCTTTGAATTGCAGAGTTGCTTTCATTGGCAGCGTGAACTGAGAAATCATGTTGGCCACTTCCAGCCCTGAAATTGTAATAGTTTATCCCATTACATGGTGATTTTTTCCAGCTCAGTTCTCCTGAGAAGCTTGAAATGGGTTTTCTGTAAAAAAATATTCCATCCACTCTTTTAAAGGCTGTAGTTAAATTTGAAAGGATAATCTAGCCATTGTTTCTGGTGGTATGTGTGTTCTATCCTTATGATTTTGTTAAATTATAGAGGATTTTTATAGTGCAGCCTGGGTCACTGAGAACTTGGTGACTTCTTTAACAAGATTGCTTGTTCTTGGGGAACAAGCAGACACATCATTAGCATCTCAGCTGATGGAAACTTCTCAGTGAAAAATGTGTACACTTCTTATGGTTTTAATCTGCACAAGCACTCCATGAGATTGCAGTAAGCTGTAATAAAAGGTTTAGATGTCTTCTATCCACATGTCCTCAATAGGTCACAACACCATCATCAGGAATATATATCAAGTGCATTTTCCTTTTGAATGCTAGCTGTTTCTCTGTAGCTGTGAGCTCTTGAGTCTGAGCTGCCTGACATTGCAGCTATGTCAATACTTTGAAACTGCTTGGGCCCTCGGGTTCATTATGGTTCAAGATGGCCAGTATTTGTCAGGAAAGAACAAATGAACCGGTAGCTATGCAGAACAAGACTTCACTTGCATTGAATAAACAAGGTGAGAAATTATTTTTATTTCGTTTTTCATCTGAGACATTAATCTATGTTAAAATTTCTATGAGATATGCCTTGGTTCAATTTTTGTCCTTCTGTGTTAATTCTTGGATAAGCCAAGATAAGAGAGGTGATTAAATAGTTGTTCTCAAATTAGTCTTACCCTCGTAAGCAGTCCCATGAAAAATTGCTCTGGGAGGTATTACATGCATTGTCTACTTGCACAATAAAAACAAGCTTTAACAGTTGTTCCTACCATAGTTAAGTAATCCTGTTAAAGCAAAAATACTTGCAGGTTTTATACTCAGAAGGTCTTTCTGATTTGGTAAAAGCAAGATAAAGGGCAGATGTCAGAGATGCTAAAGAGCTTTTTTCTTTCTTTTCTTTCACATCCACCCCCAAGAAAGAAGCTCTCTGCTGTATGTACTATTTTTTAGGTGCCCTATTTTATTGCTAACATCGTGCTTAATCCTGTATCATAGTCAAAATTGCCTCACAAGGGTTCTGGGTATTTGAAATAGGGTACCAACCCTTTTTAGCACACTCAAAACATTGAGCTGACTGACTTCTGAGTTACAAACCTGAACAACTTACAGATACCCCTCATTAAGGTGTTGAGGAAATAGCTGGTCGGGGCTTCTTAAGTGCTCTGACTCATAGCACTCCACAAAATCTCAATCATGTGATTTAGCAAGGTACAAATAAGCCTGTTTTTTTTTTTTTTTATAGGCTTAATTACACCCAGTGAAGCAATGTCCTCTTGCTTGAGTAGGGAGTTGCCACATTGCTGTGAAGTCAAAACACTGCTAGGAGAACAGGAAGGTTCAAGCAGAGTTATCAAGTTCATAGGAAAAGCAGAAGGAGCCTGTGTACTCATGACCCTGTTCTCCCTACACGTGTACACTCCCATGGGATTTAGTAATGGGGTTTGTCTGTGATGGTAAGATTGTAGGATTCCTTGTTTGCAAGGCTCAATAAAACACATGATCAAAATGAGTGTGAGTCTGGCTTTTCCTTCCCCTTCTCCCTCCCCACCATGTACTAGTGAAAGAGAAATGAACTGATGGGCAAGAGGGCACAATTAGTTACTTTTATTCAGCAAGGAGATTTTTACATCATGCTTCTTTCACTCAATTTTTCTGTGCTTTAGTGTCTGTATGTCAATGCCTGCAGGATTCCAGACTCATCCAGTCCATCCCACCTATGGCAAATGGGAATTTTAGGTATGTTTTCATGAATAAGGGGGCTAACACAGGCTGATATCTGAAGCATTTGCTGAGCCAGTGCAGCTGCCACCGATGGGGTATTTTTCACCACTACTGGGTGTAGCCAATATCATTCCAGCCCCTGTTGGGCTAATGAGTGTATTTCAAGAATTGTCTGATAAATGCTGAGGGGGAGAACACAGCATGCAATTAATGTTGCATCATCATATTGTGTAATGGGTCTTGCTGGATATTAACTCCTTGTTATGCTATTTCTTGTAAAAACAGAGAATAAAAGATGGCTCTTTGTCTGTGCAGCTTATCATTTAAGGTATAGTCAAATTAATGACAGCTGGTTTTCAGTAATTGTAAATGGCAGTAAAATGTATTTACAGGGCTTGGGGCTTCTTCCTTGCAGAAACACCGAGTCCTAGAATGAAAGAACATTGCTGACAGGATCCATCCAACATATACTCCCTTTGAAACAGACATAAAATTGTTGAATAATCACCATTTTGTGAGAATCGCTTTGAGATATTTCTCATCCTGGCAAAGTAAACTACTCTTTATTTACTGGTCAGCTTTTGTTTTCAAGGCCTGTTAAATTATATGGTATTTTTATCAAGCTCAAGTATTTTCTTGATCAAAGTCTTTAGTAATAAAAAGCACTTTGAACTCAGCTTAGGAAGCTCATTCATTTCTTACCAGTATTTGAACTTCTTTGCCTATTTTACAAGTCTAACAAACTCCCCTTAGCACCACACCTAAATTATCTTGAAATTCAGTCTCTTATCTTCTTTCCTAACCTCTAATTTGTTAATCACCTGGACACTGCCACAATTGTGAAGCTATGAGTCTGTCACAATTCTGCTGAGTGCTCAAGTTGTTTTCTGTAGCCTTTTCCTTTTTTATTCAAGCACTCCCCTCAGGGTATGCAGTTCCACATTGTCAAACCGCATAAAGTTACGGGTTGGTTTTTAGCTTGGTTCTCTTATCCAGCCAAGAGACAAGATTTTCGTTATTATTAAGGTGCTCAGCTTTTTGCAAACTATAGGGGGAGATGTTTGCTCATCAGTTTGTTTTTTTTTTTCCAGTGTTATGCACTCATTTTCCTTGTGGGGAAAAAAACCCCAAACCACCTCTTTCTGTCTGTTTAAGAAAAGGCCCACTTTGTTACCAAAGAGAGAATGAGGGAGGGACTGCACTGCTTTCATTTCAGTTTAAAGGTGTTTGCCTTAACTCTGTGTTTGGGCACTGTTCTTAACTCTGTAATGGTTGGCTCACACATGAGCTTTCTATCCAGTTTGTTTTCCACTATTCTTTTGCTTTGGTACAATTTATATTAAACTGTTACCTTACATAATTTATATAAAAAAGATCATTTAAAAATACTGTCCTTTGAAGAGAATAAGGGATTTGTTGCCAAGTATAATAAATGGGTAAAACAATTTCATCATATTTTAAGTTTATTCAAACATCATTCCATCTGCAGCAATTTTCTCTAGTGTCATATGTATTACTTGAGAATCTGTGAAGGTGACTTATTTCTGAAAAAAATAAACCTTTTTCCCTAAGCCTTTTCCTGCTTTACATTTGCCCACATTGTAGCAGGCTGGAGGGAACGTGCCAGTGCTGGAGCCAGGTCATGTGCATAGCTGCACAGACCAGTCACTTAAGGTTCCTTTTTCATAACTCATTTAAAATATCAATTTCAGAAAAATAGTTTTCAACACACAAAAAAAAATTGTCATGTGAATAGAATCTTCAGAGAGCAAATTAAATGGGTTATAACTGTCATCCCCAGTGAATTTATGGTGTGGGGAATTTCATGTCAGTTCAGCTGACTGACTCATTTTGCAAAGTGTTTCACTATGGTTTTTACATTTTCAGTTAAGCTGTTGCTATTTAAAAAGATGACTTCCATGTCATTTGCAAAGCATGTAGAAGTTGGAGGCAATTCAGCATTTTGACACTCTTAATTAACTGACGGCCTGTCATGAAAGTAGGTTGTAATTAAATGATATGGTAATTTTGGCCATGCTGCTTTTCAACCTATTTTTATACCCCAGCATAATAATTCAGGTGGTGACATCATGTCAGTATATGTGCTTCTCCTTGCTCAATGCCTACTCAAGAATTGTTGTTTCTAGTTCAAAATAGCTTTAAGAAAATAAATTCCAACCAGTACTTGGTGAAAGAGGAAATAGAAATTAAAAAAATTTCCTGTTACAGACTTAGGCCTGTCATCCTGGTGGGGTCTGTGAAGATGATGTGTAATATGTGACAACCTACACGTCCTACAAGAGATATTCACACATTCAGAAATCTGCAGGGTTTCTAGTGTAATCCAGTTGGGTTTGTGAAAAATGACTGGAGAAAACAAAGGTAATTTTGATGGCTACAGAGCCTGCGCCGTGCTCGCTCAGAGATACTACTAATGATTTGAGTTAAATGTATTTGTATTTGAGTTAAATGTATATTGTATTAAAAACATATTTTTAATTACTGAAGACTACGTTGTTTTCAACAAGAGGGGTGGGTATTGAAATGGGAGAGCTTTTACTGGGTGAGGAAACACAGTTTTACAGAGGTATTCCAGGATAGACATGTCCCTAACACAGCATGACAGTGTTACTGTTCTGAAATGAGCAGGATTTGCCAGGAGCCAGTAATACGCGCTGCATTTTGAGCCAGGTTCTTTTGATGTTCATTTTCTGATGTGCTGCCCTGGGGAAATTTGCCATCTATTCATCTCTTCAATCCCTTAATAATAATCCCTTATGCCAGGAACATCATAATGCTGAATGCCATGACTGAGATGTTACTATGAATATACCGAAGATCCTTGCTCGGTGTGTGATGAAACGATCTTTGGGGAATAAGTGAAACAAAAGTGCGTGTAGGATATCCTTTAATTCAATGAAGAATGTGGGTGGAGAAGCAATTGAAATGAACAAGATGCTTTGGATTTTCGTTAATGCCTCGAATACTTTAGGGTGTACTTAAACAAATCTCTGTGTGTGTGCATAGTTTCACTGTTCAAAGAACTAATGAAAGCAGGAGGAGCCCATGTTTTTTAACCATCTCCTTTACCTGGTCTCCATCACACCATTCCCATGAGATACTGGTACTGTATTCCCTGTGGCAGTTCTGACAGAGGAGAAATAACCATACAAAGAAGTCTAAATCTCCATGTGGGTGACAGACAAGGCACCTGCTGCTAAAGGCTACTGTAGTAGCTGCTTTCCCTCTGCTCTGCCCTCAATGGTGGCAGTCATTTGTGACTTTCTCCTGTAGCAGTCACCATCCGCCTCTTTAAAGTGTGGTTGAACTTGAACAATATATTCCTGAATTGTTTAAGAGGAAAGGAAGGTATACCTACATCTGCAGCACAGTTGTGTGAGCCTTTCTTCTTTAAAAGGCTTAGCTTAAAAAAAATGTACACGCAAAGGATGGTGGTTTTGATGCCCACCACCTCCACTGCTGTTAAGGAGAAGTAGGGTGGAGACCAGCACACCAACAGCGTGCACCCAAGACAGTCTCACAAAAGTGGTGCCTGACAGATTCTTTCAAGAATAAAAATCCCTTTTGCTGCAGTTTGACTTTATCACAAATTGAACAATTTAATTACTAATAATCATGAACCAGAGCTTGAGAGTCATGTATGTCCATACATAGCAGCTATTCATTTATCTCCAGCACAACAAAGGAGGGAAATGCTTAAGATAACAAGGAGCCAACTACATCTACCACTTCCTTTGAAGTAAGTTTCAGTTCTTTTCCTTTCTAAAGAAAACTCAGCTCTTCCTCTGAATTCAGAAAGATTTAAAGGATAAATTCAAATATACATATTAGATCAAGCCCTTGACATAAACATGGAAAGAAAAAGGAATATACTAGATAAAGGTTTATATTTCTGTTTACTTACATCCTCAAAAAACTCCACCCTCAAACACCAGAACAAACTGCATTGGAAATATGTAACTGCATGTTCCTGGACATGTTGATAATTCTACACTTGGACTGAAGACTTTTTCTGAAACATATTTCCTACCTCAACCAGAAGTGATGAGCTTCTTGCAAGATGTGTCCTCATTTCTCCGGCTGTTCCTCATCCTTTGCTTTCCTATGACCCAGGACTCAGTGGGCTCCTTCCTTCTGTGGTTCTCCCTTCTCCTGGGGAGAGCAGCAGCTTTCTCTCTCCTCCCTCAGGTTCACAGACCTGCAGATCTGGAAAAATTGGTGATGGAGGAGAGTATTGAGAAAAAAATTATATTGTAGCACTCCCATTCTGTAGTGCTCCCCAGCAATATGTGTAAGGCATATGGAGATGGGATGCATCAGTGCTTGGTGCTGCTCTTACAGTATATGGTATATATAGTCAGAAGTAATAGTCTCTGACCTTCATCTGTTTACTTCATCTGTGGTCTTTAATTTATATTTAGGTGCCTTTCACGTAATCACAGAACAGTAGAGGTGGGAAGAGAACTCTGGAGGTCTCTAACCCTCTTTTCAAGCAGGACCAGGTTTCCCAGGATCAAGTCCACTAGGCTTTTGAATATCTCCAAGGGTGGAGCCTCCACAACCTCTGTGGGCAACCTGTGACAATGTTTGGCCACCCTCACAGCAGAGAATTTCTCTCTTATGTTTAGGGTGAATTTCCAGAATGTTAAATGTTTTTGACAAAAGCAAGTTAAAGCTGTCTAGGGCTGTTCCAGAAGCTTAAGTCAACTTTTAGGATTGACTATCCAAGAAGAAACACTGATTTTTCAGCTGGTCTAGTTTACATGCAGATAGATCTGCTTGTTACTGTATAACTGTTATTACCCCCAGACGAGAGGGCAGCAACACCAGGGCAACAACAGTGTTTCTCTAACTTGGTGACACAGCCCTCTCAGCTCTGGCCATAGACCTCAGCCTGTCCATAAGGATATAGCTGAGGATCTAGAAGCTGCAAATGGCACCATATACAGACACAGAGAAACTTGTGATTTAAAGAGAAATTGAAAATGTCATAATTTTTGCAGAACAAAGATGAAGCAGAAGGAACATAGAGAAAATAAACAGAATAGAGGATTATACAGAAAAAGTAAAATTGACTGTTCCTATATGAGAAAAAGAAAAGGATATTAGGTTAAATTGTGCAGTAGAGCATTTACATTTGATGAAAGAAAATACTTTTAAAGTACAATTAGTACATGGAATTCACTGTTACAAGACATTACAGATTAAAATAGGATTTAAAAAGGATTAGATTTTTTCTGTATAAAATGTGAGTCCTTTTAGATAAGTACAACAAATAACCTGATTTCTTTAATTTGTATGCTGAATCTGTAAGAAAATCTGACAGCTTTTTTGATCATAGAATGTATTTATGTTGGAAGAAACAAAAGAAAAGGCATCAAAAGATATCACTACAACATTTTTAATAATGGGTTATTTAATAATACTTATGTTGATATGATTTTTCAGTTTGAAATTGTTTTATTTTGTACTGTATATAATTAAAATCAAGTCAAGTTTGAATTGCAGTGTTTTGATTTCTCTAAAGTTGTTTTGTTCTTAGAATTTTCCTTGCATCTGAAGTGTTGACATTCGAGGGAGTGGGTTTCTGTTCACAAAAACAGCCATTCAAAAATCCTCCACAAAACATTCTCTGTGCTACTGTTTGCTGGTGGAATTCCTTTCTGAAGTGTCTGATGTGGTTTGTTCTCAGTCAGTGTATTGAGTAAGTCTTGCCTCTATGAGTGAGTGCATCAAGCACTGAGTACATTCACTGAAGCCCACACAAATGCCTGAGACTGTTATTTAGGTAGACCTGCTTTATGAGCTTGTAAACTCTCTTGTAGGCCCATATCTGGACTAGTTTTGGAGAATCTCAGTTTAAAAACACCTGTTCTTCACTATTGTGCTTCCCATTGGCCATGAAGCATAGATATTTTGGTGGCATGTATGGAAAAATACATATGGCTTTTTAGAAAGGGCTATCAACAATTCAGAAACTTCTTTCTAGAAGCTTTGAGATATTCTGGTTCCTCCTTCCTCATCAATATATCATACTTAAGGCAGATTGTTTTAAACCAAACTGTCATGAATTATGACTTTTATCCAAAGAGTGAGAATCTCAATTGTCCTACCTTCCGCCATCCTCTGGCATAGCTCCAACGTTATTCCTGGAGTACTATCATCTTTGAAAAATGGAAGGTTTTGTATGATTGAGGAAATTAGATAAGATCACAGCCAAGTAATATCCCAATATACACGGAACAGGATGTAAAATCAAGAGGTCTATGATTCTAGTCCAAATTCCTAAACCTTTTTTTTGAGTGATAAGAAGCATGTTGCTTAATCTTTACAGGGAGACTAACAGGTTTCAATTAATTGTAAAGCACTTTTAGGTCTCCAGATGGAAAATGTGTATTTCTCAGTATTTTAGGAGGATGAAGTTCTGTAGATCGAACTAATTTTTCAAACTCTTATTCATTTTTGACTCTCAAAGGTCTTTTGTTTCAGTAAACCAGAAAGCACATATTTAGGTGATGATTTCATATCTTCCAAACGATTGCTTCTCATGTAATCATCATAATAACACTTTTTATAAGAGACTCTAAAAGTGGTTTCACAGACCTTCATAAGGTCTCATGCAATACTTGCTCATGCTGCAAATATCACTACTGTACAGAAAGAAGGAGAGAGGACTGAACAGGTTAAATGTCACTCAGGAAATCAGCTCAAGAGTTGAACGAGAACCTGTTTCTCCTGATTCCAAATCCTGGCAGGTTTTTTGTTACTGAGCGCAGACATGTTCCTCTGGAACACCCTCACAAAGACTCACTCAAACCCTGTGGGTATTCACTAAAGGCATTTCCAGCTTCTGGCCAGACCAGGAATGTAGTCGGAAAGGTACTTAAGCATTTCCAGGGCTTCCAAATACAGATGAATTCCAAAATAAACAATAAGAATGAAATTATCCAAATGTTTAGTGTTTTCTTGTTAACAGGGACTCCTAAATCCTGTAATTTGACTTCTTGCTTAGCAGACGCTTTCAAATTACCTAAGTGTCACATCTCAGTCTCAAATACAGAGTCCAAATAACAACCTTTGAAAAACTGTCCTGTGAGTATTGGAAAAATCGCCCTTGTTTGCACATGGATTTGTGTCTTCACTCCCTGACCTTTTCCTTGCAATAACCCTAGTCCTGCCACGTCCATGATGACCCTCCTACCACAATGACCTCAGCTTCCTCCACATTCTCTGCAAAGCTCCTGGGCTGAAACACAAGCTTTGCATTCTGCCAGAGCAGCCGGAGCAGGCGCTGATTAACGAACCGGCTGCTGCCACACTGAATATGCACCAGCAGAGTTGGACTTGCTTGGGCTCGCCCCCTCTGTGTCTGGCCGTGGATTGCCACAAAACTTGTAAGAACCTTATTCCCTTTGAGATTTACCACTTTTTTAGCTGTGGCTGAAATTGTCCAAGAGATCCTAAAGATATGGGAAGGAAGCAGGGGAAGGGAAAGACAAACAATTTAATTGAGTAAGTGTTGTTCCCTTACGAAGCCTGGGCTAATACGCTAAAATGGGTGCCAGAGGGAGAAAAAAAAAGGAAAAAAAATCAAGATGTAATTAAAGTCCAGAGCTTTTGCTCAAACTTACAGAGAATTTTAGCACAGATACAGACACAGATCTTTTAGAGCCTCTGGGCCAGTGTCTGGAACATGGAGATGGATGTTTCAAGATGTAGACAGCATAGACAGTAAAGCACTTATGTTCCCTTTTAAATGCATAACCTATGTGAGTGTGCTGCTGGGAAGGATTAAATTGCCATCTTCTTTACTCCTAAGAATACACAGCATGTTTAAAATTTAAACGACAAAATCAGAATAGATATTCAGTATGGAATGACTCTAAATTGACCCATGCATCGAAAGGGTGACCCAGCAGGAGTCTTTTTCTTTTCTAGAGATTAAGTCATATTTGGTGGAAAATGCACCATAGATTAATTAAGTGCCCATGTATTAGTGGTCTTATTGTATGACTCACTAAATACTGAGTTAAACTTAATACAGGATTCTGAGGACCTTTAGCCAAGCATTTTTATTGATCCAGATTGTTCTGGTGCAGGTAATACTTGAGTATAATGGATGAAGCTTGCACAAAATTTAGAAAAATTAAAGATTCAAGGCTGATGAGGTAATAAAGATATATTCAAGAGAAATGTCACAGGAGCTGGACCAGCCACTGGAGGGCAAAATTACAACACTGTAACCTTCATTGCAGGTTTCTTGGTGTCTTTCTAAGGGTGTAATCAGAGAACTGTTTTTTACAACAGAAACTGGAACTATTAGCAGCAGTAGTAGTAATTAACATTTAGAGTATTGTGTCTGTCACAGTGTGGGAAGTAGCTACCAGCTACTGTATGGAACCTGGAGAAGAGAAGGCTCCGGGGAGACCTCACAGCAGCCTACCAATATCTGAAGGGAACCTATAGGAGAGCTGGAGAGGGACTCCTTCTCAGGAAGTGTAGTGACAGGACAAGGGTTAATGGTTTTAAATTGGAAGAAGGGAGGTTTAGATATTAGGAAGAAATTCTTTCCTGTGAGGGTGGTGAGACACTGGAACAGGTTGCCCAGAGAAGCTGTGGCTGCCCCATCCCTGGAGGTGTTTAAGGCCAGGCTGGATGGGGCTTTGAGCAACCTGGTCTGGTGGAGGTGTCCCGGCCCATGGCAGGGTGGTTGGAACTCGATGATCCCTTCTAACTCTAACCATTCTATGATTTTATTCCATGGAACTATGAATAAAAGCTTCAGTCACCCAAGAGATTTGGATGCTTAAGTTCATAGCACAGGCCTTTTGTACTCAAGATTTTGTGTATCAGTAGAAGACTGAGTATTTCTATCAGGAACTACATTAGGGAAGTAATGAACATTTTTGTTGTGAGGTTTCCTATTTGTATGATGCTCCCAGATGAGAGAAGCAGGCTTCTGAATATCAGATTCTGGAGAGGTTCAGAGCCTCACGTACAATCCCCTATCCAAATCTGTCTTTCACCTTCCAATACCAAGTGCTCCTGTTCTTCTCTGCCCTTGTCCTCTCCTGCACCCATCACTGAGCACCTATTCTCTGCTCCCACCAGAACTCCCTCTCTGCTGTTCAGAGACCAGGCATGAGCCAGCTTTGGTATGGACCTGAGAGACTGCTTGTCACAAGAAAGATAAGCCTGCCTGTGACAGTGGCCAGAAGCAGATGCCAGAGAAGGAGTTTAGTAGCAGGATAATCCTAGAGTCGCACTTGTCAGGAGTAACCTCCCAGCAACGTATGTCTCAGCCTTCTTGAGCGAGAATGTTATCTTTGTATGCAATATGCTTCAAAGGATTTGCCTTCTGTGAACAAGTCCACCCATCCCTTGTAAACATTACCATCCACGCGGCTGCTCCCATCATGTGCTCAAGAACACATGATCTGTGTCAGATGATGCTGCAAGGGATGACAAGTTGTTACTTTAGTGCCCAAGGAAATCTGCATGGACTAGTAACCAGAACCCACAGCTGTGATCATGTAGTTGTATCTCACGGGTAACACACATACAGGACTGAGCTCCTGCTTGTGTTAAAGTACAGTTTTTAAAAGCACCTGATTTTGATTTTCACATTCTAGTGCTGGGAAATCTAACTTGATCCTCCCTAATGTGTCTCAGTGATTAATTACCTTCACTGGTAGAAGACCTCACCAGGAAGCTGAATACATCTGCTTTTAGCAAACACTCACTGAATTTTGGAAGTACTTAAAACCTGTGACTGAGCCCCCCTTCGCTTTCTTTTTGACAGTGAAATATATTGGACATTTTCACTTTCGGTCTAAATCGTTCTTACTGGTTTTCTCTGAACCATCTCTTTTTCAGCTATTAAGGAATTAAGGAATTTGAATCCAGGACCAGTTGGACTAGTACCAGATAAAAATAAAGACATCTTTCTGTATTATCCTGTTTAAAACCCCAAGAATTACATTAGCCTGTTGGCCACAGCACCATACTACCGGCTCATTTTGTTCTGATTGTATGTGATGACTCTAGAGATTTTTGAACATTAACTTGTTAGGGCAGAAATTGTCTCATCCTGTAATCATGGTCTCTATTCTTTGGTGCATGATTTTTACATTTGGCTGTACAGAAACGCCTATTACTTGTTTTCAAGCTGTCTCATACTTTACAACATGACTTGTTACTTATCACTCCCTATTGCTTATAGCACTCGTAAACTTTGTAAGTGATAATTTTATGCTTTCCTTAGAGCCATTAAAATCAATTCAATATAGTGTAGAACTAATTGCAGTAGGACCCCGAAACACATTCTTTGGTGGTGATTTCTTATTTCCACACTTTGTCAGTTAGCCAGAGTTTCAACAATCTAATACATACCATGATGAGTCTGTATCATTCTGACTTCTTAATTAAAATGCTGCAAGTTACCAAAACAAATATTTTGCAGACCTGCTTACCTTGATCAACCAAACTCATAATGCTATTAAAAAATCAAATTATTTTGGCAAGATTTATTTTCCACATTAATTTTAATTTATTTTGTTTCCATCCTTTAATTCTTTTTTAATAAAGTAATGTCCCATTGTATTACCCAGAATTCTTGTCAGGCTGTCGGGTTGTAATTACCCTGGTCACCTTGTTTGCCCTTTTAAAATATTGGTACAATATTTCATTCAGTCCTCTGGAACTTTAACAGTGCTCCAAGATTTATTGAAAATCAACATTAATGGTCTAAAGATACTCTGTGCCAGTGCTTTTAAAACTTTTGGATGCAAGTTACCTAGACCTGCTGATGCCCAACTTTATTAGCTTCTGTTTAACATCCTCCTCAGTGCCTGTTGTAATGGAATGTATTTCATCATATGATATTCATATATCGTCTGGCTCATCCCCAAACATGGACCAGAAATAGTTATTGAGCTGTTCTGCCTTTCCTACACTAGTACAGCCTTTCTATTATTCCCATTTCGTAACAGACCAAAGCCATTACTAAGCTCCCTTCTCCCGCAAGCTTCTGCAAGTTTCACTAAGTAGCTAAAAAAATCCTCCTTATATGTCCTTAACTCTGCTGGTTTTTTCTTTGCCTTTTGCAAATTGGAGTTTCCTTTTCTATATGCTCTCCTTCATGGCTCTTCCTTGGTATGTTCTCATAAGGTTCTGGGCAAAGACAGGAAAAGACTTTGGAAAAGAGGTAGTAAACTCAACACCAAATGTCCATGCTAGCATGTGGGGTACTATTAGGCAAGATTTCTCACCACCATGTTGTAGAGGCTCACTGACATGAGGCTGATGTACATGGAAGAGCTGAAGATACCTTTTGGAGAATTTGTACCTCTTACACTTGCACTGAATGTGCCAAGTAGGTCATGGTCCACGTCTTACAGCCTTGGAATAAAAATCCATTGATTTGGTTTGCATGTCGTGTTTCTCACAATCCATATCCAAATGTTTCCTGTTTGGACAGTAGCAGAGGGAGCACATTGTGAACACATGGTGGCAATCTCCCTGCTTTAATCTCAGGTCTCTGGCACCACAACTGCCCGGAGCAGCAATGTGAGTTCTGCTGAGTTTCTGCTTCTCTAGATACATCTTCATTGGGAACAAGTCATGTGGCATCCAACATACATACAGAGGGCACAAAGCATGAGACTATGTGCCATTACCTTAACTCACAGAGGTGTTTCCCATCACTCTCAACTCCTTTTTTGCATGCTTTCATGAGATGGCTTTCTTGCAAAACAGACAATTATGATAACCCTCAGGTGAAAACTCTCAGTGCTTGGTGAGAAAGCATTCCAATGAATGGCTGCATGCAGAGGGATTAAAGTTGAACAGAATTATGGTAGTGATATGCCTCTGTGAGATACATGTAGATGGCAAACCTCTGCTTGCATGCATTTAGCCAGAGGGTACGAAGTGTTGCATTGCTCACCCTTTAATTTATTTCCTTTTTGTCTTTCAGGCATACTGTGTGTTTAGCAGTCTGAGGTGTTTCATGAGAATTGTCTTCAGGATAATAACTGTGTACTGGACTGATCCAAACTCCTGATCTGTGCTTTACAAGCATGACACCACTAATTGCTGAAGAAATAGCAAGTTGGGGTTAACTGGGAACACTTTATGGGAGAAAATAAATTCCACCTCCATTAACATGATACTACCAGCTATGATTGATTAGCATTTTTTATCTCCTCAGCTCTTTGCCCATGGATTGATGATTCAGTTGATTGGGAGTATCTTGTATTTTCTGCTTGAAAAGCACATAGTTCTAGCAGAATCAATGAATAAACATTAAGTGCTTCCCTTTCATTTCAAGTGGGATGGGCAGATGCTCTTTGAGCAAGAAGGCCTTATTACACCGCATTCACTGCCATATGTAGCAAGTTAATGGAGAAGCCAAACCTGCTGGAAAGTGATAGCCTGCAAGCGCAAAGACCTGAGAAGCTGAAATGGCGGTGCAACTGCATTAGAGGCCACCGTACTCACCTTTCCCTCCCGCCTAGGGGTGACATGGCGTTCCTGAGGGGGAGCCGAAGCGATCCTGAGGCGAGCCGTTTCTGAGAGGGAGCTGAGCAGGGGGTCCCTGAGGAGGGCCGTTCCTGAGAGGGAGCCGAGGCGAAGGATCCCTGTGGCGGGACCATTCCTGCGGGGAAGCCGAGGTGTCCCTGCGGTGGGCCGTTCCTGAGGGGGAGCCGAGGCGAGGGGTCCCCTTGGCGGGGCCGTGCCTGATGGGGAGCCGAGGCTGCTCCCTAAGGGGGAGGCCAAGACGAAGGGTCCCCTTGGCGGGGCTGTTCCTGAGGGGCAGCCGAGGCGTCATAAGTCAGGCTGTTCCTGAGGGGGAGCCGAGGCGAGGGGTCCCTCTGGTGGGTCGTTCCCGAGGGGTAGCCGAGGCGACCGTGAGGCGGGAAGCGCTGGCACGGGCAGGGCGAGGCGTTGGAGCGCAAGGCGCCGGTGAGCGTCGCTGCCCTCCGCCTCGCTGTCCGACCCCACCCCGCGCCCCATCGGCCCCGCCGCAAGCGGGAAGGTGCCATTTCCTCGAGTTCCCGAGTGCCTGCAGCCCAGCGGGGAAAGGTGTCCCGCTCCCGGCATGGGCGCGGCCCTGGCCTCCGCCTCCTCTCTGAGGGAGAAGCGGTGAGACTCCGAGCGCATAGTTAGGGTTTGGCGTAATCTGTCAGCGTGCCACCGCAGTTCTGTGAGCAACCACCGTGGTTTGTTTGTTTAATTTTGTGTGTGTTTGTTTGGTTTTTTTTTCTGGAATTCTTCTTTGCTGACTGTGTCTTTGAGCGGGTGGCTGTGCACCCCTCAGAGTGGCCGTGGGTGCGCCTCTCTCCCATTATGAAGGAATTCCCTATGAAATGGCAAAATAACATAACGAACGGCTCCCGGCCGCCCAGCCTCCAGCGTGTCGGTGCGGCTGCAGCCGGCTGCGAGGCACGTCCCTCGGCCGCGGTGCCCCGCTGTCTCCCTGCGGCGTGGGCAACGGCACGGAGCCGGGCTGCCTGCCGTCGGCTTGCGGTGCAAACCCCCGGTGCCGCCCGCGGGAGAGTGTGCGTGGGCGGCAGGCCTTGGCCACGGGGGGCTCGGCTCGGGGGTGGCCCGCAGGCTTGGCCAGACCCCCCCAGGCGAAGGGGACGCTGTGCGGGCAGGCTCCCCCCCCTCCCGCGCGTCCCCCTGCGCCGGGTGACTCCTCCCGCTCCCCGCCCGGCGGTAGGCGGCCGGGCCGGAGGTGGCGGCGCGGCCTGCCCGGCCCCCCGCGCCGCGGGGCGGGGGTGCGGCAGGCTCCGCACTGCCTCCCCGGCGGTGCCGCAGTGCCGTGCGCTGCCTCTGGGGCCGGCCAGGGGGCGCTGGCTGCCGGTAGCTGCGGCGGCCTTGGCCGCGGAGCCAGCGAGCGAGCCCGGCTGCCAGGCGGTGAGGGCGGGCGCCGGCCTCTCCAGCGCTGGCGGGGTCTGCGGGGCCCGCCCGGGAGCGAGCGGCGGCGGAGCGCGGCCCCGGGGGATCCCCCTCGCCATGCAGACCCGGCGGCGCCTGCTGCCTCCTGAGGTGAGTGAGCGACCCCCATTCCTCGCCGCCCCCTTTCCCGGGCCCGTGAGGCCGGGGTACCCCACTCCTCAGGCCCCTACCGCCCGGAGCGAGGCCCCGCGGGCGGGCTGGGAGGGCTTCAACGCCTCAACGGAGCACCCGTGTCGCCGCCACCGCCCCGGCCTAGGGCCTGGGGGCTCCGGGTGCCCCTTCACCCCGCCATCCTTGTCCTCCGCACGCCGCCAAGGGGAGAGGCAGCGATCGCCCCGCAAGCCCCCGCCGGCGGCGACGCTGGTCGTCCGAGCCCCCTCCCCGCTATTCCTCCCCCGTCCTCGGGTGCCTGGAGTGGGTGACCCCCACGCTGGCGGTCCCGAAGGAGGGGAAAGAGCTCTTGCCGTCCTCCTTCGGGGCTCTTCCCCTCCCCCTTGGGACCCCCCCCCCCCCCCCCCCCCCGTGTGCAGCCGGTGCGGGATAAGGCGAGGCGGTTCCCCGGGCCCGGGCCGTGGTCACGGGAGGCAGCGGGGAGCCCGGACTGCCGGCCCGGAGAGGGGAGGATCCCTGTTTGCATCCCGTGCCCTTTTTTATGGCCTGATCTCTTCTCTCTCCCCGGGCAGGGAATGTTACTTGCTCACCGCGATGTGTAACAAGTCACTCCTGCAATGGAGGTGGTGGTGGTTGGGGCTGGGGGGGGGGGATGGGGTGAGCGGGCGGGATGCGTTTTATAACATCTCTAATTACGTGAAACTGTGGTCATGTCTCACTCTAAGAATAACTGGCACTCTTGGCATGTCAGGCTTTTTGCAGAGGTGGGTTAGTTACTGGCTCACTAAATGTTACGATTAAATAGGTGCATGTGATGGAAGGTGGCTGAAGAACTGTTTTTATCTTCTTAACCAGGCCGAGGAACAAGTAGCATATGGGAATTGATAGACTTTATGTTTCCGTGTTGACTATCTTGTTTATTTATAGACAAGATATTCCTGATTATTTAGTGACAGAGGTTTTTCAGAGGGTTTAATTTTTACACACATTTTCATTCAGTTCAGATATTAGAAGTTGACTGAATATGGAATCTCAAATTCCGGCAATCTTTTTATTAAGGGTGGTTGTATTAGATGAGAATTTCTGAATAACACTACCCTTAATAGTTCGGCCCAGGCTGAATGAAAAACTGGGATGGGCCTTGTATAAACAAGTAAAATAAATGTACAAAAAGAAAATGCTCTGCTTGAATTTTATTTTCTTTAGACAACATTTTACTGACTATCAGTGTTTTAAAACATAGTAATTAACTTTTATTAGCAAATCATTTTCGATTGCATGGAACAAATCCAGATTTTACATACACCTTCAGTTGAAACATCAAAGTCCTTTGTTACTGCCTGAGCCCAGTAGTGCACTTCTTTTTATAAAGTTATGGCATGTGATACAAAATGAGAAGAACAGTCTCCTTGACCCAAGAGAGACAAAATTAAAAATCTCTTCAGAGGTTTGGGGAATCTGAAATGGAAGCTGAGTAAGGGCCTAAAATCTCAAGCAAGCCTCCCTCTAATTCAAGCCCTGATCTACACCTAACAAGTTACCATATTCTTATACATTGTGATTGATTCTCTAATTGTCTCTTGCTTTATGGTGCCACTGTTAGTGTGTGAAAAAGGACAAAAGGCATCCCCAAAACTGCATTTCTGGGTACTGATATTGGGTGTTGTTTTTATGTGATAGCTTTGAGTCTTTTATTAGGCTGGGGATTAAATACTTTCCAATGCATGTTTCAGGATCTGAGGCCTGGGGCTAAGACTAAGATGAAATACAGTGGTTTTTTTTTTAGTTTGGCATAAAGTCTGACTATGGTTGTCTCAGGGAACAAAGGTGGAGACTGAGCAAAGGGGCAGTATTAAAACTTGTGGCCAAAGAATGATAAGCTTTTAATGTTTGTTGTTGCCTCTCTGCTTGCTGTGCCAACTTCATCCAAAATATCTTGTGCAGTTTTCTGGTTTACAGGCTGTCTATAAAAAAATTACCTGGAAATTATTTTGCAAAAGGATTGGAGAGAAATTTTGCTTTTGAATAAAAGTTGGCCAGAAGAAGAAAAAAGATTTTGGGAAGAAGTTGTGTATTCATGTTTTGTTGATCAGAAAAATCTTTTGCATGCACTAAGCTGAGAATCTTCCAAATAAAATTGAGTTTCTTGACAGAATATCAGATGAGGGATAATAGTTTCAGTGCACAGTTAGTTTGTGTGCTGATGAATCGGGGATCTCTTCCAGAACATTGTTGGAAGTGACCAGTTTATCCATAGACTACTTTGAAAGTTCTATATAAAGGCTGTTGTCTACTTTTTTAATGCGATTGAGATTAAAGTCTCTGAAGAAATTGAAAGGTGGCCTGTATTATAGGTCTATTTATGATTCTTTATGAGACTTGAACTTTGAAATGAACAGAAGTATGAGCTAACATGCTCAGTTTTCCCTCCTGTTGTTTTTGTGAAGCATTGAGAAATGTGTCCATACAATAATACTAAACATTTTCAAAGCTTCTTCTGTATTGAAGCTTTATATATTCAGGAGTAATGGCTGAAACTAATTAAAGGTTTCAGTTCTGGGTGATAGAAAGAGCTTTTACTTCTGTGTTGGCTTTAAGTGTCGACTACATCTTGCAACACTGGGAAAATTATATTAATGTAAATGGATGGGTAGTTTTAAAAGATATATCAAGGATCCTTCATTGATATAGTAGTTCCTACTTAAATTAGAATTTGGGATACATATTCATACAAATTTATTTGACTAT